>VZRI01011477.1:197012-212333 GCA_013397515.1 Upupa epops
ACTGGGGATGGGGACTGGGGTGTGGGGTCTGTACAGACACACACACACATTGGAAGTTGGGGTGCCAGGGACCTGGAGGCCGGGGCAGTTTCCCATGGAGGAAAAGTCATGGAAGGAAGAGAGGGCATCCCATAGAAACACTTGATTGGGAAGGGGTGCCTGGATTTGCCCCTGGCATGAGGCGGGGGGCAGCCCTCGGATGGGGACACGCACCCCGCTGAGCTGCCTGTGTGGGGTCAGGCTACCTTGGGGAGAGGGGAAGAGTCCTTTAGTCCCTCCTTGAGCTCTTTGCAAGCCCCTACCCGTTTCCCCAGCCCATGGGACCCCTCCCGCAGGCCGGTTGCCCCCTGCGGACGCCGCAGTAGACAGGGTGGGGCAGGCGAGGGGTCGGCGTGGTGTGAGTGCCAAGCCATGCAGTTATGGGGCAGCTCCGCACTAGGCTCAGCCAGGGGCCATCCCGGCGTGGCAGTTACAGGGAACAAGCGAGGGCAAAATACAGACACGAGAGCAGTAGCCGGCCAGGGAAGCCCCTGCGGCAGCCTCCACCCTGCCAGCTCACCCCATCCCAGGGCTGTTCACACTGGGAATGCTGCCTCTCTGCTAGGAAAGGGATGGATTCTGGATCCATTTGACCCTGACCCTCAGCTCCTTCCGCTCTGCCTTCACAGTGGGAGCAGCTCTAACGGTGGGGGGGATGCTCTCAGGCCAGGTCCCAGTCCCACCAGCTCTGTGTAGCAGATCCTCAGTCCCTGGCAGCTGCACTCTGCTGCTCCAACACCACCACCAACTGTGCCTGGGCTACCTCACCTCATGGAGCCACTTTCTGCCCCTCTCTGCAAAATCCCTTTCCCATCTGGACTGAAAATCCTAGGGCCCAGCAGTGCTTGGGAGGGTGGGGGGCCCTGGGGAAGCTCCCCAACCACCTTTCCAGCTCCTGCTTGGTGGTCCTTGGGCTCAGCACAGCAAATACAGCCCTGGGGGGATGTGTGTTGGACCATCCTGTGCCCTTCCCAGCACCCATGAGAGCAGGGGGCTTTGAGGGGTTGGGTACAGTCCCAGGTGTTGCCCAGTGAACCCCCAGTTAGCCAAGTTAATGCTGGTTAGGGCTGGGACCTCGCTGAAGCCCTCCACAGCAGCAGAGAGCCACACAGCCCTGCCCACAAAGGCCTTCTGCGCCAGCATGGCTGGACCTGGCCCCCATCTCCTCCCAGCTCCTGAGAAGCCAGAGCCAACCCACGTTGAGCACCAGGAGAACTGAGCACTGCCCTGCACCCGAGCACTTCTTCTTGCCCAGCCAACACCTCCTCCAGGCCCTCAGCACACACAGCTGAGGGCTATGGGGTGCTCTCTAACCCCAGTTTGCTTTTGCAACGAGCTCCTGCAACCATCCATGGGGGACCACAAGGTCCCTTCAAGAGCAGAAGGCCCATCCTGCAGGAGATCAACTCTCTGCTGGCATCAACAGCCAACCCTTGACTTCTAACCTCTCCTCAAGCTCTGCTGGGCTTCACGAGGAACCACCCTGCCCTTTCTTCAACAGCTGCTGTGTCCTGAGGCTCCGGCCTCCTGGCAACTGCTACAGAACCCCCGAATCGCTTGGGTTGGAAGAGACCTTCAAGCTCATCAAGTCCAACCTTCAGCCCAGCACTGCCAGATCACGCCTAGCCCACATCCCTGCTTAGACTCAGTTTAAGGGCAAAGGGAACCCAGGAGATGCTTCAATCTACCGCGGCTGTGAGCTCTTGTCAGGCTCCAACCTGAACGGGTTAATGCCCCAGTCGCTGTAGGGGATGAGGTTGGGACAGGGGTAGGGGGTCGTTACCTGCTCCGGTGATCGCAGGCATGTTGAAAATCTCTGTCCCGGGCTGCCCGACATCTGGAGGAAGACAAAGAAGCTCTTCAGCTGGAGGTCCAACAGCTGGGGAAGGGCAGGACGGCAGAGCCCAGGGAGCCAGGGGGATCTCTTGGTGCCCAATGTTGCCCTCCCTCCCTCCAGCCCTGGGCAGTGGGGGGGGTCACAAGCTCTGCCAAGTCAAACCCCCTCTCTCCTGCCTGTGGGACATCCAAAAGCTGAAATCCCCCCCAGCCAGGGAGCAGCTCTGGGCAACTGGGGAGAGCGAGGAGGAGGAGAAACGTTAGATCAATATTTTCCCTCTTAGCTGCGCGGCTGGAGCGGGGTATTGCTTTCCCTGGAATAACAGACCCTCCGAGCAAACACAGCCCGTTCCTATTTCTCCCTCTTTAACCCCCATAAGGGGAAGTGTGGAAGGTCTGGGCTTCAGCCACACGTCCCCAAAGGGGCAGAACAAGGGCTGTTGCCTCGTGGTAACGTCATCCAGGAGACGAGACAGCTCGGTCCCTCTTATCCGATGCAGCTGTTGCAGGATGGATTCAAATTGAATTAGGATTGACTGGCTGGCGCTGGGCTCAATTCAATTATGATCCTATCTGCTCTATTAGCAGTTAATGAACGAAGGGCTGCATTTCTAATAAAAGCCAGCCTGCTTGGTTTTCCAGAGCTCCACCAATACTGATGGAGGGCTTAAAGTAACCTTGGGGGGGGGTGGTGGAGAGGGAGATGCATCTGGAGGAGGAAGGATTCAGCCTGGAGGGCTGCTCATTAAAGTATCAATTGCTCTTAAGGCTCCTCCACTGCTCAGCTCATTATTTCCTTCCTATTGAGGTTATCTGGGTGGGATTGACAACCCCAGAGCAAGGAGATGGGGCTGGGAAAGCTTCCCACCAGCTCCCCGGCTGCACACAGCCACTGCAGGCAGCAGCACAGCTCATCCCAGGCAGCATCTGCACCTCACATTTCCCAATACATGATGCACAGAGAGTGGGATGGGAGCTCCCAGCCCTTCCACAGCAGCACTCATTCCCAAATCCCTTTTGAAGGAACTTCTTTCCAAGGAGGGTACCAGAGCACTGGAACAGGCTGCTCAGGGGGGTTGTGGAGTCTCCTTCTCTGGAGACGTTCCAGACCAGCCTGGATGTGTTCCTGTGTGACTTGCTCTGGGTGATCCTGCTGTGGCAGGGGGATTGGACTGGATCATCTTTCAAGGTCCCTTCCGATCCCTAAGGATTCTACGCTTCACAAATCCTCATGGCTTCCCCCCCCACCTCCCCGATGATGCCCTTCACTTCCCCACAGGTCCTTACTGTACTCCGTCTCATTTTTGTTGGTCGTGCTGAGTTTCTTGATGATCTCCTGTTTCTTGGACTTCACCATGGCAGAGTTGCTCTCAGTCAGCTTGCTGAAGAAAGCTGGAGGCTGAGTGTTGTTTCCTGGGGACTTGGATCCCATCCTGCAAAGCAGAAAACAATCAGAACCTCCTGCAATGTCCAGTCCACAGAGTCACAGAATCACAACTGGGTTGGGTTGGAAGGGACCTCAGGGATCATCCAGTGCCAACCCCCTGCCACAGGCAGCAACACCTCTCACCAGACCAGGTTGCCCAGATCCCCATTCACCCTTCCATCGAATGTTTCCAGGGATGAGACATCCACGACCTCCCTGGATAACCTGTTCCAGTGTCTCACCACCCTCACAGTCCCACCGAGACAGGCTCTTCCCTTCTCAGAATCAGCCCAGGGGCTCCCAAAACATTCGGGACCTCCACCCTTTCTCCCTGTCCCGGACACAGATGTCCCACAACGCCCCTACAAACAGCACCCTGGGCTGTCACAGCCTGGGGATGGGGTGCCTATCCCTTGGTGGTACCTCTGGTCTATCTGCTCGCCCTCGCGGAACAGCAGTGGGTACGGGGTGCTCTTGGCGTGTTCCAATTCTCCCACGCCGTCTGGTGGAGAGACCGGTTCGATACAGTTGTCTGACCCGCTGCCGCTCGACGCTTTGCTCTGCTCAGGGGACCTGTGGGAACACACACTGGGGTTACTGCTCCATCCTCTCGTCTCTGTGTGGTACTCGGGGTCGGGCTGGGGCTGAACCAGTTGTCCTTGAGCAGGGCAAAAAGCCAAGCCCTGTGCAGCCCTGCGGGCTGATGCTGCCTTGGAGCACAGACCGGAGGCAGAGTGTGACTCGGGCATCTCTCTGCACCCGCAGCACCGAGTCCAGCTGGGTCCCAGATCTCCAGGCACTGGGCCAGCTGGGAGCCACCCCAAACCCAGCTGCCCAGAAGGGACAAGTCCTAAGACTTGTGGGCTCAGCTCAAGTACGCATGCAAGTCAGGGCACATCCCCTGTTAACCCTTTCAGGACACAGCTTTTCACAATCACTGAATGTTAGGGGCTGGAAGGGACCCCTAATGATCACCTAGTCCAACCCCCCTGCCAGAGCAGGGTCCCTAGATCAGGTCGCACAGGAACAGTCCAAGCTGGTTTTGAACATCTCCAGAGAAGGAGACTCCACAGCCTCTCTGGGCAGCCTGTGGCAGAGCTCTCTCACCCTCCCCATGTGGAACCTCCTGTGCTGCAGCTTGCACCCGTTACCCCTTGTGCTGTCACTGGATGTCACTGAGAAGAGCCTGCTCCATCCTCCTGACACTCACATCAGGTTTGTGAACACAACGGAGGGCAGAACCCACCACCTCAAATATCCACCTCGCCTAGGGCCACGCAGGGCTGGTTTGGGGTGATGGGTCCAGTGCTGAGAGGACCGACTCAGCCCCCAGTGCCTGCTGGTAGCCAGTGCCTGGGAGACAGCCAGGCTCGAGTCCACAAGGAATTCCTCACGGCGAGTTCTGGGAACTCACGTCTTTGTTCTCGCTGTGGTTTCTATTTTTCCCCCCCAGCTTTATTTTCATCGCTGGGTGGCCAGGGCTGGGCTCTCTCCCCAAAGCCAACTCTACCACCAGGCAGAGCCAGGAGGAATGAACACATCACCGACAAGGAGCCAGCAGCTTGGAGACACTGCATCCGGGTGGCAATGTGGAGGGAGGAGAAACCCCATCCTCACTCACCCTTCCCCTTTTTAACTCTGCCTGGTGCTGGGATCAGCAAAGGATCTGAAAGGGACTGTAAAAGCATAACCCCCCCCTACGTTACTGTGGGAGGGCTCAGTCACTGACAGAGTTTGGCCAGGAAGGTGCTGAATCATAGAATCCTTAGGGATTGGACGGGGCCTTGAAAGATCATCCAGTCCAATCCCCCTGCCACAGCAGGATCACCCAGACCAGGTCACACAGGAACACAGCCAGGCGGGTCTGGAACGTCTCCAGAGAAGGAGACTCCACAACCCTCTGGGCAGCCTCTTCCAGTGCTCCAGTACCCTCCCTGGGAAGAGGTTTCAGTCACCATCAGAGTTGGTATCCAAAATCCCACTGGCCATGACTCGGGCCATCCTGCTCCAGCTGAGAGGAGGGTGATGGCTGGGATGATTCTCCCCACCTTAGCTGTTCTGTGACACCAGCCAGGTTGGGACAGGGGTGATGTAGGAACTCTAAGGAGGTCTAGAGAGCACCTCTAGGATAACAGGGCACCACCACAGCGGAAGACTGTCTGGATCACAAGTGTACTACACTCTGGAAGCCAGGACAAAGCTGGGGAGCACAAATTCAGCAGCACCCAATGTCACCCAGCTCTGTGCACCTCCTGCTCAGGGTGCCCAGCAGCCAAGGGCACCCACCCAGCTCCTCACCCTGGGTGCAACCCAGACTGGCACAAGAGGGTGAGCAGAAACCCATCTGCAGCAGCTTCAGCTGGACTCTCTGAACCCACCTTTTGCCCCCTTCATTCTGTGGGGAGATCCTGGAGGCGGCCGCATGCTCCTGCTGCTGCAGGTAGGTGTCACTGGGCGTGCGGCGCAGGTCCAGCACCGGGCAGGAGACTCCGGGGAACGAATACACTGGGGTCTGGATGTGGGAGTTGAGCTGCTGCGGGTGGTGGCGGGTGTAGTCCTGCGTGATGACCTCCTGGAAGGAGAAACTGCTGAGTCAGCAATAGAGTTGGGTTCTACCCCTGGCTTTGCTGGGCTCAGCCACGACAGGGCAAGCAGGAGGGAATGAGGTTGGTTTGACCCTGTGAGGCTGTAACCTTTGCCTCTTGCCTGTCCTCTCCTGATGGCCTTGTTGGGGTCACCAAACCTCAGCTGGACTTGCCTGGCGCACCCAGCACCCAGCCAGAGGTGCTGACACCTGAAGCAACCTCCCAGCCCTTCCCCACTAGTCACATTCCCTGTCAGCTCTTCCTTCCTCCCCAGATCCCCCAGCAGGGAGGCGAGAACAAGGTAACTTACACTGATGTGCTGTGCCAGGGTGACCACACGCTGGTTCATGCCCTTGATGCTCTGGCTGGACTGCAGGGGCTGGCACTGGGCACCGTCGGGCTGCCGGAGGTGCTGCAGGTGGGCTGCTTCAGGAGCTGAGGCCTTCAGCGAGCCTAGGGGGGCACAGAGAGCAAGTGTGAGATGACACCTCTGTCCCCTTTCCCTGAAGAAGCCCCCCTCCATGCCAGCTTGGGCTCTGCTGCCAGCCCCTGCCCTCACCTGGCTGTTTCTGCCTCAGGTCGTGCTCCCCATGGCCCTTCTCTGCGTCCTGCAGCAGCTTGGCCCCTTTCTCATGGGGCAGGTTGGGTGAACTCACAGGACTCACCGCCTCCATCCGCTCGGGGCTGTAGCCTCCGTGGAAGCCTGGGGAGATGAGAGAAGGAGTAAAAACCAGGAGCTCACTGGGCTTCTCCTGGTGCTGAGGTGACCACTGCTTGTGAGGAGAGTCTGATGTCCAGCAAAGGGGACAAAAAGAGATGCATCAAAGCAACCAGAGCTGGAATGAGGGACCACCATTACCCTTCAGCTGATGAGGAAACTGAGGCACAGATGGGTTACACTTCCTCAAACCAGAAGTGAAGGAGGGAGGACTCCCAGAGGGGCACACGCTGCCTCTCCTCTCACCAGCTGAGCATGTTTGGCAACCCTCTCGACTTCTGCCTCCACAGACCTTTACCCTCCTAACACTCAGCTCCTAGAAACCACCCGGAGCTGGCAAATCTGGCAGGAGACCACAGCTGGGTGGCAACTCCCAGGGCTTCAACTTGAAGAGAGAGTCCCATCAAATCCCTGCCTGTTGCTTCTGCATGCTGCTGAGAGCTGGGATGGACTGTTGGTGAATGTCAGTCCCATCAAGAAGGACTTAGACCTTAAATCCAGCCCTGTCCTTGCACCTTCCAGTGGAAAAACTTATCCCAAAGCTTTAGCATCCTGTGTGACTGCTGTTGGGTGGTCCCGTGCTCTGCTCTGGAAATGGGTGCTGCGTGTGGCTGGGCTGAGTGATCCCCAGCCAGCCACATCCACACTGCCCTCTTGTGCAGCTTCCAGCACGGGGAGCCTGAGTGAGATCACCCCAAACGAAGGGATCCCACGGGAGCTGCATCACGCAGCAGCCCACAAAGCCCCCTGAGATCCTGCACAACCCTGAGCAGGGGGGTGGGTGCCTGCCAGCCAGCAGCCCTGTGTCCTGCTCATCTTCCCGGTTCTCCGCTTCACCCAGTTGATTTATCACCCACAAGTGCTCCTCACGGACTGCCTGGGAATGTCCCACGGGGGGGAAATCGGGGCGAGCACGCTGCCACTGCCAGTAAAAAGCGATACCAGGAACTGCACTGCGTTTGCAAAACAGGGCTTGGCAACGGGAGGAACTACAAGAGGGAGGGAGAAGGGAAGAGCCTTCACAACACTGGACAATTGGAAACGGCTGGTGTAACCCAGTAGCCGGGAAGCAGAGGGACCGGCACAAGCAGGGAGCTGATCAAACCAGTGGCCAAAAGGGCAACTGAAAATAAGAACTGAACTGAAATGGGGTTCAGGCCGTGGCTTGCTCACCTCTCCTCTCCAACTGCTCACCATCACCAGCAGAGCTGGGACCTAGTGAGTCTCTCCCTCACTGTCCCCTATCACAAGACATTTAGGGTCACAGATTCACAGAGGTCACTACATTCCAGGGGACAGAAAGGACCTGCAAAGGGCAGCCAGTCCAACCCCCCTACACCAAGCAGGGCCAGCACTCACCAGACCAGGTTGCCCAGAGCCCCAGCCAGCCTGAGCTTGAATGGCTCCAGGGATGGAGTCTCCAGCCCCTCTCTGTCCAGGGATCCCCCACCCTCGGATTCAACAGCTTTTCCCTCCTGTCCAGCCTCACTCTGCCCTCTTCCAGCTTCAAACCAGGACTCCTCATCCTATTATTCCCTGCCCTTGGGAACAGCCTTCCCCAGCCTCCTGACAGCCCCTGTCAGGAACTGGAAGGTTGCTGTAAGGTCCCCCTGGAGCCTTCTCTTCAG
Organism: Upupa epops; assembly: GCA_013397515.1. Taxonomy (NCBI): domain Eukaryota; kingdom Metazoa; phylum Chordata; class Aves; order Bucerotiformes; family Upupidae; genus Upupa; species Upupa epops. Next base: position 205,245 of record VZRI01011477.1, read on the forward strand.
CCTGAACATCCAGCACAGTTCAACCCCATCTATGAAGTTGGCTGCTGTGGTCTTACCGAGTGCTCGGAGCTCCTGTTCCTGCATCGAATAGGGTTTACTCTGACTCTTTTCCCTGCTGTGCTGCTCGGGGCCGGGGACTGAGTGCGGCTGGTCCAGAGGGTGATGGTGCTGTTGGCTTTTCCCCTGTCCTCTGCTATAGTGATGAGAAGAACTGGAGGCGGGCAAAGGTCTCGACTCCATGGCTTTAATGGGTGAAGGCGACTGTTCGAGGTTGGCCCCACTGGGCAGCTTTGAGGTGAAGACGTTGTTGTCAGTCTGGGATCTCTCTGCCTTGGCTTCCCGTGCCCTCGAGGCCTCCTTCTGCAGGACGGCCGGGTCCATGGGGGTCGCGTAGCCATCTGCCGCACTGATGGAGGAGCGCAGGGTGGAGGCTGAGGGGAAGGCGGTGGAGCGGATCGGGGATGTGGTAGTGGTGGAGGAGGATCTGGAAGGCAAATGAAGATGAGGTGAGAATGAGAGAAGACCGTGGAGAAAGGGGAGCAGTGTTACCAGAGCCAGTCCTGACTGGCCAAGACCCTCCCAAGGCTCCTGAGTGTAGGGCTGGCTTGTGCTGGACAAGGTGAGGGGCTCTCAAATACAGCTGGCACCACCGTAACCAGCTATGAGGTGTTGGCCATAGCCTGGATGCACTGACTGGAGAGGAGAGAACTCATGGACAGGTCCCAGAGACCTTCACAACTCTACCACCAGGCTACCTTCAGCGAAAGGAGCGATACCTGTGCACCTCCTCCTGGGAGTGAAGGAACTTGGCATCAAAACCCACCTCTCCCCATCACACCTTCCCTATTAGGCTCCATCCTGCTCCTATCGAGACCAAAGGCCAAACCAACCCTCATTCCATCCCAGCGGTGCCCCGTGTGACGGTCCGCAAACACAACACGCGCTCCGGAGCAGGGGTCTGAGCAGAGGGTCCGTACCGCAGGACGGAGGGAGTGGGGGTCTCCGAGGAGATGATCTTCATGCTCGTGTTGTGGAGCACGCTGGGGCGCTGCTGGATGGTCTCGTGGGTGCGGGGTGAGACGGGTGAGTGCTGGTGGCTGTGCGAGTGTGAGGACGAACGGCTGCTGGACTGCTCTGTACCTGAGGAAGTGCAGAGAAGGGCTTGCTTTAGCTCTTCATTTTACAGCCCCAACTCTACTCCCACCCAGCAGGGACCCCGAGATGTGGTGCCAGGCTCCTCCCCAGCCTACCCGGTCTCCAGATGGGTGCGTGCTCCACCGTGGTGGATGCCAGGATGGATTTTTCACGCTCCCTCTCCCGTTCTCGCTCTCGCTCCCGTTCTCGCTCGGACACCGACGATGCCGACTGTTTGGTCATGTGTGTGGGGCCTCCTGAAAGCCAAGAGCAGGGCAGTGAAAGGGCTCCAGACAGAGTGTTTGCCCCCAGGGAACACCACCCATCGCTTTGGCTGCAGAGCAGGTGTGGAACATCTCCACCCAGGGCCACCCGGAGCAGGACAGATGGGGACAACCAGTGTGACCATAGGTGGGGAATCACCCAGCAGCTGTCCTGGTGCCACCCCAGGCCATGACCTTCCATGGGGAGGACGGGGGGAAGCAAGGAAACCCCCAACAAACATGAGCACAGGAGCTGGTCTGAGGGACCGGTGGGTTGGTCCTGTGTGACACTGAATCAGAGCTTCTCCCTCAGCCCCACACGCTGAGCTCACAGCCCTGAAATTGTGCAGAGCCCTGCTTCCCCCACGGAGCGGTACCTGGGGAGAGCGGGGAGCTGCTGTGCCGGCTGCCGAAGGTCTGGGGGGGCCCGGGGATGTAGGTGATGCGGTCCATGGTGGTGGCAGAGGTGCCAGGGGTGGGGGGCACGAGGACGGGCAGATGTGGCACTTGGGACAGGTCGATGATTCCTGGAGGGAGAAGTGAGAGGGCTGTCAGGACAATGCAGAGCTGCTGCACCCTGAGGGGGGGTCAAGCTGATCCCAGTCCACCAGTGCAGCACAAGAGGTGCCCCTGGGCACTGGCTGCCAGGGGAAGGGACCCTTCTGCTTTCAAACACATCATGTCCTGCTGCTGGGAATACCAAGGAGGAACATGCTGAGGTCTAGCCCTGACTGAGGCAGCACCAGCTGGAGACCAGTGCGGCTCTACCTGGGGAGAGGCAGGAGCATTGCACCCCACACACTGCCCAGCACTCTCTGCCTTGTGCAGGATGTCAGATCCTTCTGGAAGGGTGTTTTATCCTTTAAAGGCCATCAGGACTGGGCTGGGAAGTGCTCTGGTCACTCAAAACCAGAGCTGAATGTGAGGAGCTTCAGATTACCCCCAGCTGTCCTGCCCTCCCCACTGACCAGTCTAGCTCCTGCACTGTTGGGTGACCCCTTGCCCCAGCGCTGGAGCTGGCGGTGCTGGCCTGAGCCAACCTGCTCCCCCCAGAATAGCTCCCAAGCCCTGGACGGGGCCGTGCGGGAGGACCTGCATAGTTGAGGGCGAGGGAGGGCTCGCGGGGCGACAATCCACGCAGCATGTCTGCCCGCTGCGCCATGGCCGTGGCTGCGGCGTTGTGGTGCATCTGCTGCGACGTGATGTAGTCGTTGATGATGGTCTGTCTGTTCTCCATGGCGGCCGTGTCTGGGTAGCCCCGGATGAGGTACGGGGGGTAGAGGTGGGGGTACGTGGGGCTCGGAGCCAGATGCCTGGGCAGGTAGTAAGCAGCAGCTGTGAGAGAAAAGGGTGCAGATGTGACGTGGCTTTCCCCAGAGACCTCAGAGACAGGGGAAACCCCCAGTCCCAAACAGACCAGGCTCCTGCCACAGGTACCTGCTTCCAGCTGGATCCCTCTCGGGATGGCAGCGGGGTCAAAAGCCAGCGGGATGTGTCCTCGGTACAGGTCGACCCCGCTCACACCACGGAGCAGGTGCTCATAGGGGGAGATGGGGTGGTGGTGGTCGGCCACGGGGGCATGTGGAGACTTGGAGTTGGTGAGCTCTCTTGAGGTGGGGGTGATCTTTCTGTCCTGGGACACCGGCTTCCCAGCAGTGATGCTCCCTGCTGGAGCAGAAGGAAGTGACTCAGTGTCCCTGGGGGTTGACTCTGGCCAAGGCTGCTCCCTAGGGACACTCCAGCTACCCTGAACTTGAGGGACCCTTCCCTCTGCCCTGCACTGCCAAGCCCTTTCACACCACCAGGGTTGAACCCTGGGTGCAGCCGGGAGAAGTAGCCTCTCCCAAACCACCTCTCCAGCCCAGCACATCCAGCTGGGTTCCTCCTGGTCTGCACAAACAGCTGGCGGTGGAGCCTTGTGCGAGGCTCCTCCTAACAAGGTCACTGCTGCTGGGCAGAGCTGGGGACCCCCAAACTCTTGCAGTGATGGTGAAACACAGCTCAGAGCACCCAACCACCCTCTGGAGCCGTTCTTTCCCAGCACATGGAAGGGAGACTGTGGTGTCTTGAGCCCCACAGCCGAAACCACAAGACCCTTGGGTTAGGACAAGGATTTTCAGGCAAAGAGCCCTGAAGCAGTGACCCGTAGCTGGGCTAAGGTGTCACAGGGACTGGCTGCAGCACTGATCCTGCCCACAAACGTGCTGTGAGGCAAGAGGGGACGTGTGCTCTGATCTGAGTGTGTCTCACCCCATCGCTGAGCCCAGCCCAGACACATGCCCAAGAGCCCCAGGGCAGGCAATGGGGGCAGGAGCTGACTGGTGCCAGAGGCAGATGCTTGGGGAGATGGCCGATCCCAAAGCCCAGCCGCGCTACCCGGATCCTCCAGCTCAGAGGGGATTAGATGTTCCTGGAGGTGAGGCACTCGGGTGATGGATGGGGCATAAACACAGCAGGCAGGCAAACACAGAGCAGACTGGTGAGTAGTGTGAAGATCCAACGCCCAGTGCCCCAAGCTCTGCCTTCCTGCCCATCTGGAGAAACAAGGGTGCCCTGGGCCAACGCTGGCACCAAGGAGATGCTTTCAAACCACCACCAGCTGCACCAGCCACAGTCCAGGTCCCCCTTTGGTTGCCCTGGTTCACACACAGGTTGCCCGAGCTGCCACCATGTGAACACCCCTAGAAGGGCACTGAGCTCCAGCTGGCCCTGGCAGCCACCCTAGCACCATGAATCAGCCACGGCCGTGGGCAACAGTGGGTGTGGGGTGCTGAGGAGAACGGGTTCAACGGGCATCTGCCAGGAAGGGCTGGGGCAGGTGGGGTCAGCAGGCACCTCCCGCACACCCTGCCCCGCTCAGCTTGCTAGAAACCAGCATCAGACACGGGGTTGGCCGAGTACCTTCGTGCTGCCGTGGCGTGGACTCCCGCGTAGAGACTGGAGAGCCTCTGTGCAGGTGGCTGCTGAAGGCGGTGCTGTGCCCTGCCTGGTGGTCCTCGTAGGCAAGAGCACTTTGGTGGGGCTTGCCTGGCTCGGGTACAATCACAGGGGCCCCTCTGGCAATGGAGCCACCCGAGTTTGTCACAGGGCTCGGCCTGTTTTTCAGGCTCTCCTCGTACGCCCTCTCCAGATTCCTCGGGTCTTGGATGACGTCGAGCGAGTGCACGGAGTGAAAAGTCCTACCAGGACTGCCGATGATGGAGCGCACGTCGTGCTTCTTGGTGCTCGAGGAGGAAGAGCCGCTGTCATACTTCAGTGGGGTACCCTGGGGACAGAAGGCAGAGGGGGACATCACCGGGGATGCAGAGCACCCCATCCCTTTTCAGCAGGACTCCCGCGTCCTTGGTTCAGGGGGCCAGTACAGCAATTCACTCGGTCAAACGGCAACAGCCATGGGCAAAGGAGAGATAAGAGCTGAGCGCGGCACAGGGCAGGGCGGAGTGCCCATCCTGCATGTCTTGCTGTGCTCCAACAAGACGCTGATGAGTCAGTGCCGAAGGCTGGCCGTGCCCATCACGCCTCAATCCTACACAGGCTGGGAAACGAGGCAGCACTGCGAGGTGCCATGGGAACCCTCCAAATATTTGGAGGCCAACAAGAGACAGCACGTCACGTTTCACCCTAATTCCTGGCCTTGCTGCGTTGACAGTCGCCTGTAAAGGGAGGAGACCGCAACTATGTCCACCCAGAGTCAACCGAGTTGGGATGCGGAAGGCTCCTCAACAAAAGCCGATCACATCCCCTTCCACGTCTGTCTCTGGATGGAGCGTCGCCTCCTTAATCCCTCAGAGGGTGCTGAGCTCCCTTCCCCAGACCTTGTGTTTATCCACCAGGAAGGACCACAGAATCAGACTGGTTTGGGCTGGAAGAACCTTTAAAGATCCAAGGATGGGGAAGGGCAACCTGTAGCCGAGCAGAGCCCTGATCCTCGCAGTGATGTTTGCAAGCTGAAGCCATCGCTGCTCTCCGTTACCTTGGCAATGGTCCCCCAGGGGCTGCGCAGGGACAGCAGCCTGAGAACAACCAATCCCATCCGCTGTTCACCCCGTCCTCACCTGCGTGATGGAGCCTTCCTTCAGGGGTCTGGTCAGAGAGATGTCCGGTGTCCGCCTCAGCTCCTCCCGGGGAATCTCATGGATCGATCTTCCTGCTTCTTTCACCGTGGCCACCAGGCCCTCGTGGGCTGGTTTCATCTTCAGAGGAGTAAGGCCCTCGTGAGACCTGACCTTGTAGGCATCAGATAAGTCCCTCGGTGGAGTGTTTTCCCTCTTGAGCTGTTTGGCTTCTCTTCTGATGTAGTCCTCATGGGCCTCCACATAGGACCGAGGTATTCCTGCAAGCCACAAGCAGATGATGGATGCTGAGGGGGACTCTGCAGCCAGACACTGAACTTTCCAGTCCCCATGTGGACGCTCAGTGCAATTCAGGGGACTGGTACCCAGCTGAGCACACAGAGCAGCTGTATCGCTATGGAGCTGGACCCATCTGACACCAGTCACATCCTGCCATCGTGGCAGTCAGTGAGAATTTGAGCTCTGACTTTGGTGAGAGACCAGGTTAGCAGAGGCTGAACAAGCCTGAAAACTGGAGACATCTGCTGCTGGACCTTGTTGTGTCCATCCCTGCGTCCTCCTGCCCTGGCCTGACACAAGAACAAGGGGCCATGCACGTGAGACTCTTCCTCACGTTACCTCTAGCCCTGGCCTGCAGCTTTACCTTGTGTAATCGAGCCCCGCATGTGATGCTGCTCCTTCAGGTTATGGGGACTGTGTCTGTCCGGAGGGATCGCTCGACCCATGAGACCTAGAACAGATGCAAGGGGGAAAGTCCGTAACAAAGAAGAGATGACGGTGTTAGCAGAGACACCCAGGACGGCAAGCAAACCCATCAACTCTTCCTAAATCACTTGATTCATCTCTTTTAAATACATGTTCTTCTTTTATTTGCAGTCCTGAGAGTGGTCCCCCTCTACTCTGCACTAGTGAGGCCACATCTGCAGTACTGTGTCCAGTTCTGGGCCCCTCAGTTCCAGAAGGACACAGAGTTGCTGGAGGGTGTCCAGTGTAGAGCAATGAAGATGATGAAGGGAGGAGAGCACCTCCCTGATGAGGAGAGGCTGAGGGAGCTGGGTCTCTTGAGCTTGGAGAAGAGGAGGCTGAGGGGAGACCTCATTTATGTCTATCAATATATGAGGGGTGGGTGTCAGGAGGATGGAGCCAGGCTCTTCTCAGTGGTCTCTGTGGGTCACTATTCATACAGCAGGGGTGAAAGATCTCACCCAACCCCACCTTCAATGCTGGCAGATAAGGTATCGCGGGCTGATAAGCCCCGACTGATCCTCCCCTCCATCATATCGTAGGTCCGTTTGGTTCCTGTGGTCTCATGAGAAGATCCCGAGTTCCGACTGTCTTCTTTGGGACACTGAGAAGCAGCAACTCCACCTGTGGAAGGGAACACCCAGGAGCACAGACAGTCAGCACTGGCCAAGCGAGGGTGTTTACTGCTGTTTACGTGCACTGCCGAAAGGTCAGATCCCACCCCAGCGACTGCCACCACTCAGCAATGCCAGCAGCATCGCAGGGGTTGGCTCCCAAGAAACTCAGCTGGAGTTTTCTCCCCTCCCTGCCTGCCTCACACGCCAGACCCTCACACTCCAGACCCTCACACTCCAGACCCTCACACTCCAGATCTA
>VZRI01011477.1:220179-231901 GCA_013397515.1 Upupa epops
CTAAGGATTCTAATTCTTTCTTCACTTCAGGCCATCTACTCTTTACCCTACCAGCCCGGGGAGTGGCCATGTGTTTCCTTCCTTCGATCCCACTACTAGCCAGAGGGCATCTATGGGCCAGGCTGTGTCCCTGACCGAGCAGCCGCTCTCCTAAACTGCACCAACACTAATTCAGCTCCCTGTGTCTCAGCTCTCCCAACACACTAATCCTTTCACTCTCTCAGCAGGGCTCTCTTTGCTGTCCCCCACTCTCTTCCTTTCCCCCACACAGCTGATTAGTTCGCTCTCTGCTGCTCTCAGAGCAAACCAGTCACCTCCCAGTTTCTCACCCAGTTTCTTGGGATCCATGGTGAGCGGGAGGCCCATGGTGATGGAGCCGACGGGAACCTTGGCGTGCTCGGAGCTGTAGGGTGTGTGGAGCTGGATGGGCATGCCCTGCGTGCGAGAGGAGAGGTCAGGGAGTGCTGCCACCCCCCCTGCGAAGTGTCCCCAGTGCTTCCACCTGATACCCACCTGGGAAATGGATCCGACGGGTCTCTCCAGCACAGAGGGGTGCTTGGTGGAAGAGATGAGGGGAGGAGGGTTGGAGATGCTCGCTAGTCGCTGCAGCCCTGAGCGAGAGCTCTCATGCAGGTTCAGCGGGATAGGGTGTCCTGTGAGGAAAACACAAGTGTTAGCAGGACCAAGGGAGAGGGAGTGGGGCTGGATGCACAGAGCCGACGGGCTGGGAGCCTGTGTTACAATCCCAGTCACACAACCCTCTTGGAAAGGCCTGGACTAGTTGGAACGGCTGCATCTCCCCTCTGCAGCCTGAGGATGTCCTGCATCCAACTCATCTGCCCTTCAGCTTGAAGGGGGACAGCACAGAGGGACAGAAGCCACCCAAGTTCACAGTGAGGGCAGTGCGGGGAGCACCCACATTGCTCTGTGACAAACCATGTCCTAACCCTGCCCTGACCAGAGCTGAGAGAGCTGCCTGGCCACCCTCACACTGCTGCATTAGTGGTGAGGCTGGCAACCAGAGCAGCGTGTCAGCAGGGCTCTGCTCACCCCTCAGAGCCCCTGCAGCCTCAGAGCTCAGCCTTGGCTCAGGATGGAGGGCACAAGCCATGCAGCTGGTGGCTTTTACTTGCCTGGAGGGTTATACTGGAACAAGTGGGACTCGGCCTGGGGAGAGGTTTTTATCACATCCCGGGAGTAGGACAGGACTGGGGGCCAGCACGAGGCGGCCGTCGGCTCCACACCCAGCTTCTGCGCCTCCGCGAGGGATGAGAAGTGCACGGGCTTTTCTGCAGGGGAAAAGAAAGGAAGCAGCTTGCTCAGCACCCCCATGCTGAGCAGTCCCTGCAGGGCAGGGAAACCAGAGGCAGCTCCTGGTGTGGGAAGGGGCTTCAGTTCAGTCCGACCTGGCCATGAGGTGAAGGCTGGATTCCCCAGCCCAAGTGATTAAACACCCAGCACAGTGTCACCACCAGGGTTTGACAGTGGCCCAGGTGCTCCAGGTGCAGTGAGGATGATGAACTCCTAAGATTCTAAGATGTCTGTGCTGCTGCTCACTGCCAGCTAGGACCTCCCACCCCACACAGGAGAGCTGGCAGCCGGAGTGCAGCCAGTGCTGGGATGTGTCCAGCTCCTCACCAGGGTTTGCCCACAGGTGAACTGCTCCTGGGCAACCCCAGCCTGTGCCCGCAGCTCCACACCAGCCACCACAGCAGGGTTGGGGGGATTAACCACGAACCTGCCAGACCCTTTGCTAAGGTTAAAGCCAAGAGGTACCCGCTGGCACAAAGGGGACATCCAGGAGACACTGCCTCTCATGGGACCAGAGAGTCTGCAGGCATGGGGCACCCAGGGAACCCCAGACCACTACCAGGGATCCCCAGGAAGGAGCTCATCCCCACCTCATGTTGCAAGGCAAAAGCTCAGCCCTAAAGAACGGCTGCTGGCTGTAAACATTTGCAGGCTGCGGGAAGCAGCCAGAAATAACGACATCAGCTCCTTGGACAGCCAGGGAATAACGTGCAGATGTTCCCCGAGCACCTGGGCCAACCACGCGGTACGAGACTGCCAAAGGCAAATGAAGATCACGTCGGGTTCTGGGGGGACGACCAGATGCCTCTGCAGGGAGCGGGACAGCTCACGGGTCCTCTGCAAAGCACTGGGGCTGGGTGCAGGAGAGCTGCCTGAAATCATCTGGCTCGGGGTTTGCTGGATGCCAGGCTGGGCTCAGCCTGGCTATAAAAATGCTGACTGGAGGCCAAGAAGCGCTCGGTGATGGAGAGGCCATGCTGGGGATGCCCAAACCCTGCCATGATCTGCAGGGTGCCAGAGAACACAGGGGCTTCATCTGCAGCAGCTCCATGCTGAGTACATCCTCTCACTTCGCTGAGCAGAGGGATGAGGCTGCCCCTCCGGGATGGGTTAGAGGCAGGTTTGGACGGATTTGCTGGCAATCAATAAACACTTCATTCTGCACTGCCCTTCCTCCCCAGACCCACCTCCCTCATGCCCACACTGACCAGAAATTAGACGCCAGGCAGTAAACTCCAGCCAGTACTAATGAACCCAGCCCTCCAACCATCAGGTTTGGATAAAAATAGCTGCCTGAATCCTGCTAAGCCTAATAATAGGGCCAGGAGATTATCAGAGGCCCAATTTAATGAGGCTTTACTGCATTATCGTTATTAATGCTCAGTGTACTCAGAAGCTGGGAGATTACTCTTGTCCCCTTCAGTGAGAGAAGAAATCCGTTATGGGCACACGGAGGTGTCCAGGCACTCACACCTCTGCAGCTTGGCGGGGCCAGCCCGTGGCTGCAGCCTCTTCCCTCCCCACGCTGGATCCCAGAGAGGATCCCTCTGTCCTGCCAGCACGAGGTGGGGGGGGGGAGCTGGGGGTGCAGGCACATCCTCCAGTCTGACGGAGCACCACTGGCTCGTCCACGCTCCCTAGTTTTCTCCCCCTGACTCATAGCACGGGATGTCCCGGCTGAAGATGCTCTCTGAGCCAAAGCGCTGCGAGCCAAGTACCCTGGATGGCTCATGGAGAGCTCCATCCTCCTCTCCTCCTCTCCCTCCCTCCTTCCCCACAGGAGCCATCCCCTTGCAGAGTGCCTCCCCAGCCTGTGAAATGCAGCCAGTTCCTAATTGCCCCGGCATTAGAGGGTGGCTATAACTCAGCCAGCTCTTGATAAAGCAGCACTTAGGCGGGGAAGAGAGCGAGTTCCTATTACCGTTTATCAAGCCCCTGGAATGGGAGCGAAGGAGTCAGAGTTTATATGATCCGTCATCCAAATGAATGCTCTTGGCTCCCCACCGCCCACAAAGGCCAAGTGAAACACAACTAAATCAACACCAAACGCTCCGCTGGCGCTCCAGCGATAACCAAAGACGTGCCCCACGGCCACGGGAGAAGGGAATCAGCTGCCCCCTTGGAGCTGCACGCAGGGCTGCCCGCTCTGCCCGGCCCCACCGTGAGCAGCAGGGCAGAGAGGGCACTGCCTGGGAAGGTGCGGCTGGGGCTGGCTGCCCTCCAAGCCGATACGGCCCCCACCAGCAGCCAACGCCTGGGCCAGGATGTGAGCACGACGTGGCTTTGAAGTGGATCCAGCGCGGTGTGAAGGATGTTGATCTCCAGAGCGGTTACAGGAGTTCAGGCTCTTATCAGGCAGGGGACGAATGGGAGTACCTGCTCTGGCAGAGCTGGCCTCTCGCTCTCTCGCGAAGGGGCTGGGTAGGGGCATGCACACATTGGCCAGGACTGTCTCTGACGACCTCCTCTTTGATCCCTGAGCCACAGCCGGGATGCGCTCCAGGAGGCACAGACAGCACTGCGCTGTCTCTGAGCCCATACCCATATGGAGATCAGGGCTTTGAGGGTCTCGACATCTCCCCTTGGGGGGACTCAGCATGAACTTGCTGCTTTTTAAAGGGGAGATGCATTCCCATCAGGACAGAGAGGTCCAGCATATGCATCTCCAGGGTCCATGTGCAACCCAGGCACAGCTACGCAGGGCTTGGAGATCACACTGACAGAGCCCAAGGTGCAGAGATGTTTGTGGGGGGGTACAGGGCAGTGTAATTAGTTTCATTAACATGGCAGACTCAGAGCTCTGCAGAGATGTGAGGAGACAGCAAAGTGCTTCACAGTTAGCGCTCTGCAGAGAACGAGGCCATCTACCCTCGCGTTTAATAACGAGTCACCAGGTCACAGACTGGCACAGTGCATCTCCAACCCCTAAACCCCCCCTTGCACCTAACACACCCAACTGCCTCATCTCCTGCTGCTGCCAGGAGGAAGCTGGAGCTGCAGCACAGGGACACCAGTGATGCAAAGCTCTGGGTTCAAGCACTGGCTGTGCCAGCCAGCTCACCAGCCACACCAGGTCTGCGCAGGAGGAGATCAAACCCGTCACCTGCCACTGGGAGGGAAGAGCTGGGGGGAACTGCTCTGCCTGGGCAGCAAACACGGCAACCCCGCAACTCAGAGGAACTCCCTTCTTTTCAAGGTGAGCAGTCAGCTTCCTTGCTTACACACATGACACCCTGCAGATGCGACCACTGCAGAGCACAGCACCCACCCAGCCCAACCTCGGTGGTGCCACTGGTGACTACATCTCTTCACCGAGTGGCAGGCTGGCTATGAGGGACAGGGACACAGTCGGAGCTGGAACAGCCCCTGAGGCTCAGATTAAAAACACATTTAGATGATGGTCTCATCAGGACTTCCCGTCTCTCCTTAACCTTGATCCCCAGGTGCTCCAGCTAATAATCCTTCAGATGCTCCACGGTGGGAACCTCGGAATTGCTCATTAGGCAGCCAAACCACATCAGAGCTATTCCGGGGAGAAAGCACTGGGAATCTTTACAGGAACCTTTGGACTGCGAGTCACAGTATTAGCATTGATTTTAAATGAAATAATGGTCCCCGCTGAGCATTAAAAGCATTCTTTATAGAAAGCCAGCAAGGTAGAAAAGAGCCATTGTACCCAGAGCCTGGCATGCCTCCAGACCCCGCTGCTCTCAAGCGAACAGCAGAGTCGCTAATAAAGGCAATCTTCACCTCCTCAGCGCTCGACACTGGCCCCGTGTTTGCTGTGGGCTCAATGAGACATGATGTACTGTCTAATGAACACGGGAAATTAGCCAGGCCCTCGCTCGTCCCGCTTCAAGACGCTCTTAAAGAGCTTTCAAGGGTTGAGGCAAGCTTTCACCGAAGAGGAGGCGTTTCTGTGCCGGTACACACCACGACCAGCCCCTTACCTTCCTTGTCACCGACGGCCGGGCTCCTGCTCTTCCCCCTGGGGCTGCTGCTGGGCTGCTGCTGCTCCTTCTCAGCCTGCTGCTGCTGCTGGGACTGTGAGAGCTTGCTCGGGGCGACGTCGTCGCGGGCAGACTCGTGGGCTTTCGTGATCTGCTGCTGGTAGAGGGCCAAGGCGTGGGGAGGCACCTGAGGCTTCGCGCTTCCACTCTGCAGTATCCCCTCCGAGAAACCTTCGGAGATCTGCAAAGCACAAGGACTGGTGACACTCGCCATGTGCTGCTGGCATCCCTAACAGTCTTGGAGACATCGAGGTGGCAGGAGAAGCACCTGCCCCGTGCTATCAGCAGCTCAAACAGGCTCCAGAGCTCACCGGGTACCGGAGATTAAACGAGTCCCTGTCAGAGTCCCAGCTCTGCACTGGCGACACTGCTGCAGAGTCTCAGACTTCCCTTGTTTAACCTCAAACCTATAGTTAAATGCTTGTAGCTTTGGCCAGAAGTCACATTACAGCAGCCACAGCACCCGAGGCTGTGGAATGGGGAACTTAAGAGCATCAGGAATGGGTCCCCCCTGCTTACGCAACCCCCCCAAAGTGGGGATTTCCTCTCTGCCCACCCCGCGCTGCTGCTGCTCCTCTGGTGCTGACCCTGGAGATCCCAGGGGGCTTTTTGTCACAGCCCAAGCCACTACACCCCAGGAGGAACCACCAGCCTCACACAACACCCGTTCTTTCAGTACTGAGCTTCTAGCAGAGGTTCATAAATGCCTCTCATGTGGTGTCCTCCAGGCACACGAGATGAAGAGGAGCGCAGGGCTGGGAAGTGCACGCTGGCTTTTTAAAGCAATGGGAGGCAGCAGTCATGTGGCAACAAGAAGCTTTTTCTGTCCAGACCTCCCACGACTTTCTGATAGAAGAGCTCAAGGGACATCAGAGCTGCTCCAGCAGCTGAGAAGACACTGCGTGGAGAGTGAGACTCACCACGGCGAGCTCAGCCATCTGTGGGAACGAGCATGTCCCCATCACCCCAGGGACACAGCCCCATGGAGAAGCACACAGCAAGGACACATGGCCACCACGCTGGTAGTTCCCCCCACCCCATCCCTGGGGTTAGGGTACTCACGATGGGAGGGATGGCAGCCGCACGCTGCTTCAGCTGCTTCAGGTCCAGTGGCTTCTGTGGGGAGGAGTTGAGCCTGGCATCGCTGGCGGTGTTGAGCAGGCTGGGCCGGGGGGAAAGCAGCCTGGACACAAAACACAGGTGTCACCCAGGCAATGCCATGGGGATGACCCATGTCCTGTCATCACCCTGGGCCCTGCACCCCTCTGGTTTACACTGCTGAGGACATAGTTTTCATCAGAGAGGAGCGTGTTGGACCGCTGCTGGCAAGCTGGGCTCTGGAACACAGTGTGCGCTTGGGCTTCCAGCCCTGCAAGCTGCTGCCCTGGCCCCAAAGCTGTTCAGAAGGCAACTACTGCTCCGAGGAGCTCGGCAACCCACCACGAGGGTCAGCAGCAGGTTGTTCTGCTGCCACGCTGCCCAAAGCACAGGGACCTGCAGAAGCTGGGGGGGGGGGGGATTGCAGGTGTCCCTGGGTTGGTCTGGTGTGTGAGCGGATACCGAGGGGAACACAAACTGGTCCTGCAACACCCAGCTAGCAACTGGAGCAGCTTAGCTGTGGGATGACAAGGCTGAAGGGAGGCGGAGAGCGGGATGGGATTCAGATCCTGCTTTCCAAAGACAACCCTCACAGGGCTCTCTGCTCAAACAAGAGCACTGCATCTGGCTCAACAGGCTCTGAGCCCCCTTTCCCTCATCCCCTGCACGAGCGCTGGAACATCTGTTGTCCAGAATAAACCCGAGGGAGAACTGGAGCCCAGAGTTACTGAGAGGGTGACCAGTTCAGGTTTCATTTGGTCATCACGCTGCTTTCTGGAGCTCACACGTGGTGCTTCCCCAGCGCTTGGGATCAACCTCATGCTCTTCTTCAAGGCCTGGCTTTTTTATCAAGGTGCTAAAGCCAGGCGCACGTGGCTGGGGCTCTGGGGTCACATGAAAGACGAGCGGCTGCATTCGGATGGGATTTGGTGTTCAGCCCAGCGGCTGCACAGCCCTGCACCCTCTTCACTTGCTCTGCCCCTTGGCTGTCTGAGTCGCCTGGCAGGCACCAAGGTGGCCACACTCATCCCTGGTGCAAACAGGGTGAGGTGGGCATCTCCAGGGGATGGGGATGGAGCCCATGGGGCAAACCCTTGCTGTGTCCAGCTCTTGAGCCCATACTGAGTCCCCGGGAGATGACATCTCATGGGGCCATCTCTGCTTTCTCTCCTTCCCAGCTCCAATTTGTCGAAGCCAGTTCATAGTTTTCAGGCTTTACAGCCTGATTTGTTTATTTTAGCTGTTGTTCCACTGCTCTCCTCAGCCTATAAATCTCAAGGTCATCCCGTGTTCACCCTTGGATGAATAAACATGTGTGGTAGGGCCATGTGTGGAGAATAAACTCGCTGTGGGGCTGGGGCTGCCCCAGCCCTCACTCTGCACAGTGTGGGGCATCGGAGGGGAAGGGGATTCACCTCTGGATTGGGACCAGGGTGCTGTGGTTGAGTTCTCATGAAGACACCAGGAGAGGAGCAGTCAATCTAAGCTACTTGCCTAACAGTCACAGTGATGCCAGCCCAGGGAGCCACTACGGTGATGTGAAGCCATGGTGCAGCGGGGACACAGTTGCTCCTGGAAAGGCGTGATGCCCTAAAGTCTGCTGAGGCATGTAGCTGCTGGCCACTCTGTCCTGGCTCCCAAGACCTTCAGGCCATGCTAAACAGTCCACAACACAAGCAGGGTTCTTCCAGCCCTGACAGAGAAACCACCCCAGCTGCCGCCCTGCGCGCTGGTGGCACTCGGACAGATGCACTTACACACCCTGAAGGTTCCTCTGAGCACATTTCAGACCCTCAGGTCTTCCAAAGCCCTCCAGGATCCTGATGCTCAGGAGGTCAGAGTCAGCATTAAACCCAGCAACAAGCAAACTGCATAATTGATTACATCCCTCCCAGCAGATCCGGTGCCAGACAACAGGGCTGTCTCTTGGGAGCTTTGCTCTGGAAGCCAACAGATCAACAACCCTCAGCATCTCGTATCCACCTGATGAACAACCCTCAGCATCTTGCACCCACCGGATGAACAACCCTCAGCATCTCATATCTACCTGATGAACAACCCTCAGCATCTCACACCCACTGGATGAACAGCCCTCAGCATCTCACACCCACCTGATGAACAGCCCTCAGCATCTTGTACCCACCTGCTGCAAACCCGAGGCCTCTGAAACCCAACCACCAACAGGTGATGGTGTTGGGAGGGCTGGGCAAAGTGTCTGAGTGGTAAGAGGTTGGGGCAAACAATCCCAGAGAATCTCTTTGACTGGCAGAGACCTTTAAGATCATCGAGTCCACCCTTCAACCGAGCACCTCCAGGTCGCCACTAACCCGTGTCCACGGCTGAGCATCACCAACACGGAAACGTCCCTTCCCAGTCACGAAGCTCTGGGGTGACCAGGAGACCCACGCTGCCCCAAGTCCTGCCCCTTCCATCACACAGCCAGGGCCCAGTGTCACTGCCAGGTGAGCCAACGCGCCGGCACACGCCCCAGCCAAACGCAATTCCTTGCTCTTGCAGCGCCTGTGCAAAGGCGACGGCCACCAGACTTCCCCACGGGGCTCTCCCAAACCAGGGCCGTGGCGCCACACAGGCACCTACGGCTGGGCCGGTGACCAGGATGTGTCGCCACGGGGGTGGCTCTGCAGTGGTGGTGGTGGTGGGGTCTGCACGTGGCCTCCCTCATGCATCCCCAGCGCCGTGACCTGCCGCTGAACCGCAGCGCGGGCAGGGCTGGCAGCAGCCCTCTCGCAGCACGCTCTGCATGGAACCAGACGATTAGCTGCCGCCTTCAGCTCTGATGAGCTAAGGCTGCGCCTCCTCATCCCGGACTCGTCTTCGCCACAGCGTGAACCGCAGGAGGACCCTAAAAAAGGCTCTCGCCAACCCCACGTCCTCTTCCTTCTCCCCGCGGGGAGACACCCCAGCCACCCTCTGTCCCCTGCTGGGAGATGCTGGGGGGCAGCTTGATGCCTCTCCCAGCGCAGGGAAGAGCACCCACGCCCCGCTGGCGTTGGCTGGGTGGGCGGGTGAGCATCAGGTGATGCACTGACGGGGCGGCTCACGCGGCATCTCGGCTGCCTCGCCCTGCTCAGCGCGAGTCACGTTGCGGCAGTGGGGCTGCGGTACCCGACTGTGAGCGGGCGGGGAGCAGGGCGCAGAGTCCCCGTTGGGAGCACGACGGTGCTAAAACTCGAGTCGGCAGCGGATTGACCCCCGTGGGTGCTCCTAGGGCTCCTGGGCTGGGGTGCTGGTGCCAACTGTGGCTCTCCCATGTCGGCAGGCTCTGCTGTCACCCAGCTTCCCTGCCACAGCGGCTGAGAGGAGTGTCCCAGAGCTGCGGGACGCCTGTTCAGTGTTTAATGTTCCTAGAAGCTGGGAACTGTTTGACAAGTGAGATAGAGGCTGACTCAGCGAGGAGCTGGGGATGAAAAAACCATTCCCAAGACGACTGGCTCCGTTGCTGCTGGGGAGACGGTACCAACCACTGCTGCCCTGGTTTCGGATTGGTCGCCATCAGATCTGAGAGGTTCAGCCCCACTGGCCTCCCACTCCTTCATTAGGAGGTTTTCTCCCATCTGGGAAGGAGGAGAGGGTGGGGATGGGTGGTGCTGGACTTCATCCACCAGCGGGGAGAGAAGCACGGCGGCCAAGAAGCCTCAGCCCTGACACGGGGCCGGGGCCAGAGGCATCTGCACCACCCTGGGCACGGCCAGAGCTGCTTCCAGCTGCTTGGCAGCACAAGGGGCTGCTCCCCTGGGGTGGCCATGGGATGCTCCAGCGCCAGCAGCACTCGCCCACTGGCTCCTGCAGCCATCCCAGGGAAGTGTGGAGGCCGACAGGAGCGGTAGGGACGTGTGACGTGCTGCCATGTCCCACTGCTTTGCCTTGGAGTTTTAATTACCCCCATGCACAGCGCTGCTCGGAGCCCTTCTGGCTCCCAAACTGCCCCCTGTGAGCCCACGGGAGGGATGCGGGATACCAGCTTCCAGTGCCAGCCCAGCTCCTGGCCAGGAGGGAACTACTGTCCCCACATACAGCTGCAGGGTGGACTCAGGAGCCGGTGTGAAAGGAAGCAGAAGCCACAAGAGATACCAGCACTACAGAGACACCTGCATTCACACACCCTACAGAGAACAGGGAGCCTTCTCCCCGTCTGTGAGGCTCCTGGGTGGGGAGGGCTCTGTGGACGAGCCAAACGGGAAGCTGGGCTTCTCGCCAACGAGACCAGTGATTTCCCTCCCTGTCCCAAGAGCCATCTATGAAAGGTCAGAGGTGCCCTCGGCTGCTGGCCCCAGGGGCAGGTGAAGGACTTCAGACCACAAGAGCTCAAGTGAAGATGCGATGGTCTGACCCCAGGCAAACCTGCACGGCCCATGCTGTTCTCTCCAGGATAGATAAGTGACCCCCAGAGATCCAAGCTGCACCTTGGCCAAGGGACCGACCGCCTCCTCTCTGCACTGGGAACACATCCCTGATGCCACTGTTCTCCTGCCAGTGCCAGCTCAGATAGAAACCATTCCCAACCCTGGATGCTGGCAAACCAGCCCGAGCCTCTGCCCAACTCCGCTGCCCCCGAGGGCACGTCCCGCTCCTCTGCGTCACCACACGGGCTGTCAGCAGCAGCTGCAGTGGCTCTGCACCCAACATCTGCCCATAGCCGTTGCCCAGTAGCACCCATATGTTGGGACATCACGTCGCCCGCTGCGACACAGCCCCTTTGCAGGCAACTGCCAAAGGGTCAGGGCCACATGAGGACACAGCTAGGCACATCCCTTAGTCCAGGGACCGCCTGAGCAGTGACAGTCCCAAGCTGAAGCTCAAGAAAGTACATGTGGGTGCTGTGGAACGCAACGGAGATGCTCATCTGGCCCCAGGGCCGCGCACTGCCCGCGTCTGCCCACTCCTACCTGCTCTTGTCCACAGCATCCTGCTCGTCCATCTCGTCTGCGCTGCAGGTCGCGCTGGAGTCGCTGTCGGGGTTCCCACCGGAGCCTTTACCGTCCTTACGGCCCTCCTTCTTCTCAGCCTTGGGCGTCCCCTCCGTCCCCGCTGGCCCTCCACCAGCGACGCTGCCTTCCGCCTTCTTGTCATTCCCCTTGTCCTTGTCCTGGCTGTCCTCGCTCTCCTCCTTCTTCACCTCGCTCTTGCAAGGCTCTTCGCTCACCTTCTCCTCCGGTTCCTCCGTTTTCACCACGTCCACCACCAGCTCCTCCTGCACCTTCTCCTCGCTGTCGGGTGGCTCAGGCGCTGCCTCTGGCCGAGGGCTGGCGGCAGGAGCGGGGTTGGCGGGGGGAGCGCTGGGA
>VZRI01011478.1:10575-39007 GCA_013397515.1 Upupa epops
AACAGGGTGCCCAAGGCAGCTGTGGCTGCCCCATCCCTGTCAGCGTTGAGGGCCAGGCTGGCTGGGGCCCCGAGTACCCTGCTCTAGTGAAGGGGTCCCCTGAGCAGCCCAGGATTCTCTGATCTAGAGTTACCTGCAAGTGGCGACACGAGCACGTGGTGACTGGACAAGCAAGCGACGTCTGCAGGTCACCTCTCTCACCTGCAGAGCTCTCTCTTAGCGTCGAACCCCTAAGAAACCCCAGCAGCGCCGTCCGCACAGGCACCACCGCAGGGAGCACAGCGAGGGGCCGCATCAGGCAAGGGCACGGTTTGGAAAGCACCGTTCCCAGAGCTCAAAGCCATCGCGGGAAGCCTTCCTGGGAGACTTTCACTCTTCTCCAGCACAAGCAGCTGTACAGGATCCACCACTCCCGAGGCTCATTTCCCATTTCCACAGTGAAAGGCTACTATTACGCTCTGACCTGTAAATTGCATCTCCCTCCTACCTCCCCATCATCTCATTTGTGTCCCTCTGCAGCGAGGACTGAGCTGTTCTATATCTGGAGTCTCACATCTGTTTATTACCGTTTCCTTTCTGCTCGGCTTCCCCGACCCCGTGAGCGGGCGCGCGGCGGCTCCGTGGGCACACACCTGGCTCACACGGGACTGCGGACGTCGACCCGCTGTCCTCTTCTAAACGGAGGGGTGTGAGCGGTCAGTAAGGCCCAGAGGTCAAGCAGATGCCTAAAAGGTGGCCGGGCAAATGCAGGGCTGAGTTTGCCTGTCCCGACTCAGACTGGATCCGAGCAGACTGCAGCAGCACCCACGGCGACAGAGCCAGAGCTGTCTGTTAAACAAAGCTTTAGGAATCCCCACCGTGGAGCTCTGGTTGCCTCTGCCAGCAGTGTTTCCACTAGGGGCCACCCAACCCTCACCCACCCCTTCCAAAGAGCTCAGCTCCAAAGAGCAGAGTCCTCAACCACCAGCACACACCTCCTGTCCCAGTGCAATTCAGCCTTCGCCCAAGGAAAGGCTCTCCACTCAGGCAGTAGTGCAACCTGCAGCAGCTCGGGAGGTGGAAGCAGGATGAGGCTGGGGAAGGGCTGTTCACAAGGGTTTGCAGTGACAGGACGAGGGGAAATGGCTTTAAGGTAGAAGAGGGGAGATTCAGCCCAGGTCTTTGGAGGAAATTCTTGGCAGCGAGGGTGCAGAGGCTCTGGATCAGGTTGCTCGGGGAGGCTGTGGCTGCTCCTGTGTCCAAGGTCAAGGTTGCATGGGACTCTGGGCAACCTGGTCTGCTGGGAGGTGCTGCTGCTGCCCGTGGCAGGGAGTTGGGACTGGATGACCTCTGAGGTCCCATCCAACCCAGACCTTCACTGCAAATTCAACTGGAACATCAGACTGATTGAACCTACAATAAACACTAATCAATCCCTTAGAGACACCCTAAAAGAGAGGAAAACTGATGGGCCACAAAGACCTGGGCATCTTTAACTCTCTGTAAACCATCTACATGCTCAAGTGTTTATTTTATAACCATGGTGCTGGCACTGAACAAAAAAACCCAGGAAAAATCAGTTCTAGTAGCCCATGACTCCCATTTAATGACCACGATTACCTGGCAGAAGATGCTGTGGGAATCCAGCAGGGGAATCAGCTGTCAGAATTACAGCTGCTGTGGGGGATGAAAAGGGTGTTCCATTGAAAGGCTGCAAGGGAACAGCCCTAGCTTGATTTACTTTACCTCTTGTGGCCGAGAGGGCCAACAGCATCCTGGGGGGATCAGATTAGCAGAGCAAGAATGGTTCTTCTCCCTCTCTACTCTGCACTGGTGAGACTGCATCTGGAGGACTGTGTCCCCTCAGTGCCAGAAGGACACAGAGCTGCTGGAGGGTGTCCAGCGTAGAGCAACCAAGGTGATGAAGGGAGAAGGTGATGAGCAGCTCCTTGATGAGGAAAGGCTGAGGGAGCTGGGGCTCTGGAGCTGGGAGAAGAGGAGGCTGAGGGGCGACCTCATTCCTGTCTCTAAATCTGTGAGGGGTGGGTGTCAGGAGGATGGAGCCAGGCTCTGCTCAAGGGCATCTGGGGACAGGACAAGGGGCACTGGGTGCCAGCTGGAGCAGAGGAGGTTCCCTCTCAATCTCAGCAGGACCTACTTCCCAGGGAGGGTCCCGGAGCACTGGACCAGGCTGCGCAGGGGGGCTGTGGAGTCTCCTTCTCTGCAGACGTTCCAGCCCCGCCTGGCTGTGTTCCTGTGTCACTGGGTCTGGGGGATCCTGCTGTGGCAGGGGGACTGGACTGGGTGATCTTTCCAGGTCCCTTCCCACCCCTAGGGATTCTGTGGGTTGGTAAGTGCCGCGTGCAGGCCATGGCTTCGCAGCGAGAACTTTGTAATGAAAATTATTAACTTAAAAATACAGCTTGATCACGGGCAAAAGCTGCCAATCAATACTGCAGACAGGCTACGGAGCAGTTATTCTTCGTGGGTCTCGAAGGTCAGGAAAGTGATGGTTTTATGCTGGCGAGTGATTTGCTTTTCACAATACATTGACAAAACAACACAATTAGTCTGGCTTCAATAAGCACACACAATCAAATGAATTAAACAATGCAGCGCGTCTCATACATCACCGCTCCGCTCTGGTCCACACAAAAGCCGCTGCGCTAGGGGCATAGCGCTGCCCCGACTGCTTTGAGGCGATTGGCTTTGTACCCTCCTAATTAATTTTAGCAACTCCGTTGTCTCCGAACAGGAACGCTGGAATTAAATTAGTGACCACACTTGAAGGTGGTGTTTAGATACTCCCGATCCTGGAGCCGGGAGCGCTGGAGAACACAGCAGGCCAGGCCAGAGCAGAGCCACTCCAGAGCTGGTTCACGGGAGTGAGCGGTCATTAAAAACCGGGGCTGATCAATCCCTCCCGACCACGGGGAGCAAAGGTCTTCAGAGGCTCCTGTTCACAGCACGGCCCTGAATCGCTGGGGTCGGCGACCCCTGACCTCCCCGGCTTTACCTACTTAGTTTATACCCCTCTATGATTGTTCATTACATTAAGGCAGCGGGGGGCTTCCTGCAGATGAGCCGCCCTCACACCTCCCGCGGCCGAGCGGTCCGGCCAGGGGTGGCTCTCGCTGTTTGCTATGCTGCGGCTGTAGAGGACAGGGGACAGACAAATGGAACCTCCCACTCTTGCAGGGAAATGAAATATTGATCACTCATCATAAGAAACAAAGAGCCTGGCATAAGCAGGGCTCGCATTATGAATACAGAAGGAGTCGCTCAGCTCGGGTTACTCTGACAGCGGATAAATACGTGTTTTATGATGGATGCCCCCGCTTCTCCACGTGCATCCTTCGGTGCGGGGCTCTGCTCGATGCCTGCGGGGGTGCACACACACACACAGATGTGAAGCATGCCAAATGCATTCTTCGGGTTGAAGTGCTGAGCGTGTCAAGCACTCCTGGAGCGCCCCTCAGCCTCTCCTCACGCACACGGCCTGTTCGCCGCTCCTCACACGCTACGCTGGCACCCCTGAGCACCGCGCAGGGCTACAGGCAGATGCGCAAACAGCACCTCCCTGCATAGGGCTGCGGCCCGGGCAGAGCCACACGGAAAAGCCAGGGTAACGGGGGCTGTGGCTGGTGAGAAAGCAGGAGGCACAAACCCGGCGGAGTCCACGAGAGGATGACGCTGCTCGTTACCCCAGGATGCTGTGACTGGGCAGCGGCGAGGTTAAACAGAAAGCAGCGAGCGAGCCGTTTCCCTAAACAAAGCTCCGGGGTGCAATATTCAAAGCACTTGATTCAATAAAAAATGCTTTTCAAATGGTACTCTGGTGATTGGGAAGCGCTGGCACCATCCGTCAAGCTAACTGCAGCCGAGTTCAATACGCTAAATAATGAACCATTTACATTATTTTCCTTAGGCTCCAGTGATTTGCAAGCACTGCATCAATACAGCTCCCACAAAAATTATGATAAAGACCCGCTAGTCTTTCGACTCCTGGGCTCTCTGCCGGCACGCTGCCACGTCTGTGCTCTAGAAATGCCTTTTTGGGGGGCTTTATCTTTTTATCTGACTCCATTTAGCATCAATTTCTCGTTATATGAAAGCGTATTTGTTCAGTCGGATGATGTGATTAGTGCTGCCAGCATCATCTTTAAGAAATAAAGAGGAAACGGAGTGCTGGCTGTTCTAAAACGTCAGGTTTTCAGTTCACTGTCACGTGGTTTCAATGAGGGAAGATCAGAACAGAGAATCACAGTCATGGAATCCTTAGGGGTGGGAAGGGGCCTGGAAAGATCACCCAGTCCAGTCCCCCTGCCACAGCAGGATCCCCCAGACCCAGAGGCACAGGAACACAGCCAGGCGGGGCTGGAACGTCTGCAGAGAAGGAGACTCNCTCCCCTCTCTTTGTCATGTCTGTGACTGTGCTGGACACCCTCCAGCAGCTCTGTGTCCTTCTGGAACTGAGGGGCCCAGAACTGAACACAGTACTTCAGATGTGGTCTCGTCAGTGCAGAGTAGAGGGGGAGAAGAACCTCTCTTGATCTGCTAACCACCCCCCTTCTGATCCCCCCCATAGTCACCCTGCTGGCCACCGGGACCCCCAGGTCCCTTTCTCCTGCCCTGCTCTCCAACAATCATTAAAAGGATACCCGTGCTGCCTCCTCCTTGGAGCACTAACAGCTTCTTCACTGCTGAATCCACTCCCCTTTCTCCCCCAAGTCCCAAAGCTGTTGAGTTAGCACGTTATGAACTGTCATCTTTCCAAGGGCAACCTCCCTGCTGCCTTCCCAGAGCACCAGTGGCATCGCTGTGCTCTTACAGCAGGCTGCTTTAGCGACTCTGAGCAGGGAAGTGCTCTTTAGGGCCTTATTTCCAGGCTCCCAACAAGAATGAATATGCAAAAGCCCAAGGGGAGAGACGAGCCAGTGGCAGAAAGCCCACACAGCATCTCACCCGACGTACTGATGTGTTTGCTTGCTCAAGCAGGAGGTTTGCTGAGTCTATAGCAGCCTCTGTACCCCTCCACAGGTAGATCCTCGCTCCTGCAGTCTCTCATCACACTCACACCCGACAGGCTGAGCACACGATGACTCCGTACGCGCGTGCCCCTGCGCACAGGCAGGCAGACAGCACGGGACCGCACTGACAGACGGCACTGAGTGGTGTCTGGCACAAACGTGCTGGCAGCGTCCCCGGCCCCTAACGCCGATCAACCCACGCTGCATCGCACCACAGGCGGGATTACGGATTATTTATCTTAGCTGAAGAGCAGCATCTCTGCTGCGTAGAGTTTATTTTGAGGACTGCTCTGACTGCCTACAGTCCTCTGACACTGGGATCTGTGTTTACAGCAGCTGAGCTGTGTTTACAGCGGCTGAGCTGCATGCAATGCCTGCTAGTTCGGCTCGACGTCAAGAGAGACAGTTTCATGTCTCGCATTTCATGTCAAGCTCTTGGTGCTTCCAGCAACTACAGCTTGCAGACTCAACTCCTAGGGTTTTGCTACTCCTACGATACGTATGGATCTGTAAACAAAACCTACACCAGGAGTAACGGGCTAAGAGAACCACAGAATCCTCAGGGCTGGAAAGGACCTCCAGCATCACCAAGTGCAGCCCTCTGGAGGAGTTTGTGGAAGAAGTATCATCTTCTGTTAGATCAACTTGTATAGCTTGGAAAATACAGAGGCTTTGGGAGCACCCTCCCTTCTTCAGGTCTTACAACCATCCTGGCTTGATTATGATTAAACTACAGCCCAACTGCACAGCCAGCACCAGGCACTGCTAGGGTTCCCATAAACCAAAGATGCCACTCAAACCTACTCCCTTTGCAGACAAACCAACCTCACGAGGCTCTGCCTTAGCTCCCAGCTACCCAGGCTGCAGTGAAGCCAACGGGACATCATCATTTTCATGCTTACTTCGCAGTATTGTGAATCTGGAGCTCTACCTCTCTCTTCTAGTACCCTAACAGGCTGAACGGTAGACAGTGGGTTCCAGCCCCAGGCCAGGATTACTCTGGATATTAACTGAAATCCACTGAAGGCAGAGGGCTGTGATTCATACAACACACCTCCTGCCTTTAATTGCCGTCCTCGGTATCGATCCCAAAGCACTGCCTTCCCACAGCTCCCAGTCACCTAATTAAAACCCCAGCTCTGTAACAAACACACACCACATTCCCCTCCTGCTCCAGAGGAAATGAAACCAGACGACTGCTAAGAGTAAAGAGCCCTCAGTCCAAAACGCTCTGCTTTCACTGCTCTCCCCTTTTTAACGGAGCTTCCCTGCTCTTTACACCCCCTTGCGCACTAACCTCATCAGGGCTGGAAGCCTGGTAAGTTCGATTCTCATCGCTGAAGTCCTGATCCACCTCAGCGTACTCCGTTTCTGCAGACACACCGGCCCGGGACTCGTAGACTGGGGTCACGTTGTGGCACAGGGCAATGGCCTTCACCGCTTCGTGTATCCGGCTGCTGACGCTCTTGCGGACTTTGGGTGCAGACGACTGAGGTTTCCTCGACGGCGTGGAGCTGGTGCTGTTCCCGCTGTTCTGAGAGTGCACCTTGAAGAGCCAACACAACGAGATGGAGCTCAGTAACGCCAACAAAGCAGCAGTGCTAATACTCTACCTGCTGCTTCCCTTCGCAGAGGTTGATAAACGACAGGACAGCAACTATTTCTTTACTCTCCGTAACCTGCTGTGAGTTCATCCAGTTTGCAATCCACAAACACCCTCCTCTGCTTTCCCCTAGAACCCATGCAGCACCGAGCTCATCACCCCTATCTCTCATCAGACAAACAGAGCCTGGTTTTGCAGAAGGGTTTAAGCCAGCAACCAACGCGATGAGCTCAGGAACAACAAAGCCTAGGTGACCCTGCTTTGGCAGGGCGGTTGCAGTAGGGGATCCCTGAAGGTCCCTTCCAACCCCTAATATCCTAGGAAAACTGCAGCGCAGCGGTGGGGTTTGGCTGCTCTTCAGTCTCTCCATCACCTGTGGGAATGCAGACGTCGGAAACTCTACTGATGTGAAATTCAAGACGACCTTTTCCTGTCTAACTTACGTTAAAGACCATCGCCCTGCGACGGAACCAACAGCAGGGCCACCGCTAGCGCCAGGACTCGTTAGAACACAGATGTTGGCGACTTACAAGCGACATCTTCCTCCTGGATTGGTGAACTGCTGCTTTGTGTGTAGCTCTGCTAGAGGCTGGGAGGTGTCTGCGCTCACAAGACTGAGGCAACCTGTTCACGTTCCAGTAAACACAGCGAAACAACAGCCTGACAGAGAGCTGGGGACCAGAGCACTGCTGCAGGAGACTGGAGTAGCACTGCTCTGTGCCATCCATCCCAACGCTCCCGCACACGGCAGAGTTAACCTTCCGTGAACAAGTAGGATAGGTTCTGCTGAGCTGAAACGCCGGGGCTTTTTGGTTGGGGTGGGGTTTCTTTTACAGGCAGCTCACTGCAGCCAGCAGCAGCAGCAGCAGAGGCTGCTCCCCGCACCGCAGGGTAACTCAGAACCCCCGTTTGGAAACCATGCCTTTTTCCTCCTGACTGCAGCCCGCTGAACCGTGAACACTGTGCCCATCAAATTACAGTGTTGTCTAATAAAGGGTTTAACTTTCTGCTCATCTGGCGCTGCTTTCCAGCCTCTGCTTTAAACCTCGGCATCTGCATTCCGCTAACGCCGCTGCCATTACAGCCGCAAATAAATTAGGCTGATTTACTCCTTCTGAATTATGTTCTGTTTATTGATGCTTGTATAATTTAATTTCACACAAATTCCATTAAAGATTATGCCCTCTATCACAAAATGCTTCCAGTGGGGAAATATAATCAGGTTATAATAGATTTGTGTGTTACATTAAGATGACAATAGTCTGGTAGGTCCACTGTAATAATAAACCAGAACACAAACAAGGGATGAAATCAATGTCACGTAAGAACCGCTGCCCGGCTAACTGGCAGCTCCTATTATCATAGATTAAATAAAAACCTCGCCGTACTTTTTCAGACTGAAACAATTGTTTAACAGTCGCTGGTGTTGTTGCTGAGACCCCTCCATTTCTCTGCTTTAAAGAGCTGCTACCAAGCACTGCCTAATTACAGCATCACTTAAACAGCGAGGAGCGCTGCGCGCGTGCAAAGCCCTCAGCTTCCAAGCCAGTTCATCGTTTCCGAACGGCAAACCTACAGTCGGGAACTATTTGCACTGAACTGGGGGGGGGAAAGAGCTTCCCTCGCTCCTCTTCTCTAAAACATTTCAGTGCCAAATGCCTTCCAGGTATTATTACGAGGGGCACCCACGGCCAATGCAACCTCCCCGCTCCAAGCACAGGAGTCAGGCAACCCTTTTCAGACAGCAGATGTGACTGCAAAGGCTGAAAGCTGTTAATGAATCGGCCTCTTGGAGCAAAGCGATGCTCGCTGCTGAACCTCAGTCAGACCCAGGTGCGCCCAGCACTGTCACTGCTGCTGCTTACTGCTCCAGCCAGCCAGCCCGTCCTACCACAGCGACCTCTGGTTCTTTCAGTAACCCAACCCTGGACTGCAGATCTTCAGGGAAAAGAGCTCCATCTCTCATCTCCAAGCCCTACTGTTGAGCCTCAGTTACTCCTGGTGGCTATGCCTACCAAGAATGAAGCTGGAACTGATTTACCCATGGAAAGGGAATTGAAGAAGCAGGTTCTTAATCTGCTTGGATGGAGATAATCCAGCAGCTGAAGCTGCAGGCTGTAGACGTGCATTGCTCGTTCACTGCCTTCCCTCCTGCCCCTCTTCTCCACAGCTATGCACTACTAACTGAGTCCAGCCTGGTGTCAACTGTCCCCTCCTTCATTTTGTTGTAACCAAACGAGAAGGGAGTCACAGTACAGAGGCTTCAAATCATCTCTTGATCCTACAATCCTGTTACAAGGGCAATAAGGGCAGAGACAAGGAGATCACCCCTGGGGCTCAGCCAGTCATGCCTGTGCACTCCAGGTACCTATAGAAAAGCACTTCCTATCGAGTTTTATTACACTACTCTGTGCAACAGGTGGAAACACTAGGAATGCATTCCCTTTTCTCTTAGTCTTTAGTTATTTAAAGCAAGAAAGGAGAAATCCAAGTTAAAACCCCCTTCCTAATCTGAATGGGAAAAGCTGCTTCAAAAGTTCTGCTGAAATCACCGCAGTAGCTGGCAGGTGTGGGAGACGACGCTCTCCGAATTCCATCTGCCTCTTCCACCCCAGCTCTGACCCCCAGACAGGCAGCCACAATCCCCCTGGAGGTGTTCCACACCAGCACTCACGGCACAGGCAACTCTCTGCTCTCAAGCAGGAGGGAGCTTTCCCTTCCCTCTCTCCCCACTGTCAGGCTGGTCTCAATCACCTTAGTTTTTCAAAAGACACTCGCTCGAGAAGGCTTCAGACATGGTGTTTGGGCCCTGCCTCTGCCCATGGATAGGGTTCTTCAACATCTAGAGTGCTATCTTCAAAGATATCACTAGAGTCCATCCTCTTCTGGAGTCTTCCACGTCATTTGGGGAAGAATTTAAGGAATTTAAATAAAGAATTGAATTCAAACAGAATTTACATGAAAATCCCTGATTTCTAGGCAAAACCAGTAACAACGATTCTCCACTCAAACAGAAATGATCGATGATCAGGGTAAATAACTTGGGAGCTACCTGTGAATAAGAGTTCATGATGTGACTCTGGATTTCATCCATCGTGTCTGTTCCATAGGACACAGTACCGAGGTGGAGGCGCTTAAATATCATCTCGTTCTGCGTCAGTGTCCCTGGAAGAAAGAAGCAGTACATCACCAGGCAGAAAGGAACACCCTGGGAAGGCCACAACTGCCCCCAAGAACATCAAGATGTTCTTGGTTGATCAAGATGGAAAGGATGGGGGTCAGGAGGAAGGAGCCAGGCTCTGCTCAGGGGCACCCAATGCCAGGACAAGGGGCACCGGGTGTCGGCTGGAACAGAGGAGGCTCCACATCAAGAGGAGAAGCAGCTTCTTCCTGGTGAGGGTGCCAGAGCCCTGGCAGGGGCTGCCTGGGAGGGTTTGTGGAGTCTCCTTCTCTGGAGCTGTTTCAAACTGTTCCTGTGCCACTGGATCCAGGTGACCCTGCTGTGGCAGGGGGTTGCACTGGATGACCTTCCAAGGTCCCTTCCCATCCCCAACGCTCTGTGACCCCGCAATTGTGTTTGTCACTAGGATTCTCTTTTATGCTGAGGCTGTGATTCTCTGCAGGGGACAAGCAGATCATTTTGGGTTTAGAGCAGCCACAGAAGATCCCGAGAAATGACGTGTGCTTTAACGCTGCCCTTGCGCTCAGCCCTTCCGTTACAGCTGTTGATTACATGTCTTTAATTACATCCTAGAGAAACCCCAGCTCCAGGCTGCCCAAGGAAGCTTCCACCAGCAGCCGCGAGACGACTAAACCCTCCCTTTCCAAACCAACCCCGACCCTTTGTTCAAGGATTTTCCTCGCAAGAAATTCTCGAGCAAATCCCACCCCCTCCCTCACTTTCCAGGCAGGAGAGGCTGGATCTTCCCCCTGCCCTCAGCTTTGCCAGGTCTTTGACTGGAAATCAACAGGGAGTTGTGAAACTAAATGCTGCTCAAAACTTGAGACAGCAGGCACCTGTCAAACCCACTTCCCAGCGGCTCTGTAATTGCTGCCTGCCCAACCTGAGCAGGAAGCAAGCTCAGCCCTGTGATTACTCTGTGGGGAGATTATGTCTTCTGACCCGATTAAATCAGTCCAAGCCCAAAGCAGGTCTGGGAACGCGCGTTCCCCAGAGCCGCCTCGGCAAGCGGAGGAGAAGACTTCTGAGTAGAGGAGTGTGGGGCTTCCTATCCGGCTACAGTCAGGGGCTGGGAAAGATGTTGAGGAAAAAGGGAAGAGAAGGACAAAGCGTCCACACACAGGGACTCCCCCACTGCCCTGGGCAGTCCAGTCCAGGCTCTGAGCACCCTTTCCCTGAGGAAGGGCTCCCTAACAGCCAACCTAACCCTTCCTTGACAGCTTCAGCCCTGCCCTCTCATCCTGGCACTGGGTGCCTGGGAGAAGAGCCCGACCTCCACCTGACTGCAACCTCCCTTCAGGGAGCTGGAGAGAGTGAGGTCTCCCGTGAGTGTCCTCCAGGCTCAACACTCACCAGCTCCCTCAGCCTGACCTATCAGCCTTTCCCTCCAGCCCTCTCGCTCCCCTGCACCCACCTCAGCCCCTCCATCTCTTTCTTAGAGTGAGAGGCCCACAACTGCCTTCTCCTGGTCTCTGCAAGAATATGAAATGATGTCCTAGGGCCTCTCACACCATTGCTCTCTCTAGTCAGTGCTGGGATGCTGTTGCAGCAGCAGTCGCTCTGTGGAGAGGCTGCAGGGAGGCTGCTGTGAAAGCAACTCAGCTCCACCAAGGTACCTAGGACTAGGGCCAGGCGCTCACCCACAGGCACGCTGAACCTTGCTGTGGGTTGGTGACGGTGCTCCCCAAACCTCTGCCACAAACACCCCCAATCTACCTTTTCCAGTCACCCCCTGGTGAGTGAATAAGGAGTTGACTTGTCATTTCCCCTAGGAGCTGAAGCGCCCGAGGGGCCAGCAGCACTCTCCACAGCGCCGTTCAAATCCTGTCTGGTGGTGCCGGTGGGTCACGGGGTAACCTCACTCAGCTTCGTCTCCTAGCTGAAACCAATGACTCTCTGACAAATGTGTTCACTTCAGGACCCTTCAAACACCCAGAGGGAGATGCTGTGGGTTTTATGTACAACCCCAACGCCACACAGAGTTCTCCAGCCTGTGCCGGGGGTAACGGCTGAAGAAGAGGAAGAGCTTTCTAGTGTTAACGCTGCTTTGTGGGACCTACCCAGCACTCCCACACTTGCAGGACACTGCTAAGGGGGAGAGTTTGGAGAGAAGCAGCCTATTTTGGAATAGCTTTGGGAATCCTGCCGGTCAATAAGTGATCTACTACTCCTACTACCCGTTCTCAGGCTTCCCTCTGCAACGCAGGAGGCACGCACGGAAAATACCCCGGCAAAAAGTTAGCAGGCAACTGCTGCAGACAGATTGAGTGCCTCCTCTCCTGGAGCCAGCAGCCTTTTGCCTACGACTGTACCATTAAACACAGAGTAAAGCAGGCAAAGAGGAAATGAATTTCGAAGGGAAAAGTCCTGGAGGCATCGTTCCCTGGGTGGCACCAGATGTGATTCACAGCACAGCACGAGAGGGCTTTGCTCCGGGTCGGAGAAGCAGATGCAGATCTTTCTGGTCCTGTATTGCTCGATGGCAGTTTGGAGCCAGACCAACAAACCAAACACTCTGCACAACAACGAGCGACTGCGAGGAATGGGGAGGGGAGCTGCCTCACAACACGAGTCGATTGCCCGAGCCGTTTCTTTACAAGCTGGGGTAAACACTTCCATGGAAACTTCAAGGGGGACTGGGTCCAGCTCTCTTCAACAGCCACCAAGTCAGGATTCCTCCGGCTGATCTGCTTTGTGCTCATGTCTGGAAGTTTCCTGTGGGAGCTCTGCATCAGACCCTCACAATCCTAGACTGCTCCACACACCCAGCAAGCTCGGTGGTTCTAGCACTGGTAGAGACAGGTGAAGCTCCAAGGCAAGAGAGTGACCATCTATCCAGCCAGGTGAAGCCAGGAGACACTGCTCCATTAGCCTTTCTCTTCATCACTCCTCCTCTGAGGCAGTTTGCAGGGAACAGATAGACTTAATGAAAGTATTCTTTCAAAGAGGAATTTTCAGAAACAACGAGTGACATCCACTACTCCAAGAGTAGAGAGCATTAGGAGCATTGAACGAACACCAGGCTTTCCCCAAAAACTCAAGGATCACAGAATCCTCAGGGATGAGACCTCACAAGATCACTGAATCCAATCCCCCTGCCACAGCAGGGTCACCCAGACCCAGTGGCACAGGAACACAGCCAGGCGGGGCTGGAACGTCTGCAGAGAAGGAGACTCCACAGCCCCCCTGGGCAGCCCCTTCCAGTGCTCCGGGCCCCTCCCTGGGAAGAAGGTCCTGCTGAGATTGAGAGGGAACCTCTCTCAGTCAGCTAACCACCCCCCTTCTGATCCCCCCCAGGATGCTGTTGGCCCTCTTGGCCACCAGAGCACACTGCTGTCTCATAGTCGTCCTGCTGTGCACTTGGACCCCCAAGTCCCTTTCTCCTCCACTGCTCTCCAACAGGTCAGTCCCCAATCCCACTGCTCTCTGCATCTGTTCAGCTATTCCACCTGTGAAGGATCTCCTGTGCCCCAGACATTGACTACACAACAGAAGGACAAGAGTACTGCAGTAAGCAATAAACCTCCCTGCCTGGCAGCCTGTATGCACTGGCTTTAGCTGAGTTAACGCTTGTGTCCTGCTCCAGCTTTGCCACCCACATCCTGAGCAGCACCAACCCTGCCAGACACCTTCATTTTTCCTTCCAGATCAGAATCCTTCTGACCCCTGGAGAGGAAGAGCCAGCAGGCTCAGCCACCCCCCTTCTACCCCCACCGGTCCCCGTGAGGGCTGACGCCTCTCTGTCAAAGCGACCTGTGAGCCAAGTCCAAACCAGCCGGCGTTTGGGGTAATGGATGCTGTAATTAAAATGTGAGCCCTCAAAACCCCCGCCGCTCTAGCGGGCGTTTCCAGTAATGGCTTTGTTCTACACGAAGATAAACCCTCCCGAACAAAGGAATTAACGCAGTGCTTTAATAGGCTGCCCCCCGAGTTAAGTTTGAGAATTTATGAGTCCTCCGCAGCATTGTTCTTTAAACAATGGCATTGTCAACCGCGAGCAGCGAGAAGATTAAAGCTCTCCCGGCAGATTAAGTACAAATTATCTGTCCTCCTGTTCCAGCATCATCTGTTCATTTATCACACGACGTCTAGTGTTTCTGGTCAGTGTCAATACGCTCGGCATCCTGGCCGTTAACAGATGTCTTCTCTTGTCGAGTGAATTACTTTATGTTTCACGCGCCGCTGGCCGCAGATGTGTCACTATAGCAACATCATTAATTTCAGATCTTACCGGAAACGTGCACTCCAATCAGACCTAATTACAGCACATGGCTTTCTTGTGCCACAAGAAGGAAACCAGAACGCAATTATTGGGATACTTCACTCCGCATTCTGCCGCGGCGAAGGAGGGCGCCGCCGTGATGGACGCGCCTTGTCAGAGAGCTCACTGATGAAGCACAAACCCGATTTAGGATCATATACAGGGCTACCTCGCAATTGTGTTAGGAAGGCAGGGCTCCTTCGAGTCAACAGCTCGCTCTCCATCGTCTCCAGCCGAGCCCGGGCTACGCTGTCAGGATTTGCAGAGAGTTCTCTGGATTCCCTCTCGCTTGCCGGGAGCGTCACCCGTTCACATCTACCCGCAGCAGCCTTGCGGCCCTGCCTTTTGGGAGCATCCACCTGGATGGGTGGCTGTGAAACCCGCTCTCTTCTTTCTCCTCTGACTGCAGAGCGGGCAGGACAGAATCAACTGGTCCACATGGCCTGCGCTGAAAAGCCAAGCTGAAGGCAGCTCTCCTGACCACACGCACCGGGTAATGGCAATGCACGTGCCCTTCTTCACCCAACAGTTTGCTTCACATCGCTGATACAAACACAGCACGAGACCTAAACCGTTCAGGAAAGGAAACTGGAGCAGCTACTGATGGATGCACTTGGGTAAGAGGAACACTGGCTGCACGTGATGGGCTTAAAATCTACTGAGGATGGAGAAAGAGCCGAGCAGTTCCTGTGCCACTGGATCTAGGGGCTCCTGCTGTGGCAGGGGGATTGGACTGGATGATCGTTCAAGGTCCCTTCCAATCCCTCACAGTCTGTGATGCTGTGGCACAAGATGGTCACCAGAGTCAGAATACAGCTCCTGCTTTGTGCAGCTGGGTGAAGGAACTGTTAGGGTGAGGGCTGGGTGTCAAGAAGAAAGAGACCATCTCTTTTCACTTGCAGCCTGTGGTAGGACAAGGGGCACTGGGTGTCAGCTGGAGCACACAAAGTTCTACCTCAACAGGAGGAAGGGTCACAGAGCACTGGAAGCAGATGCCCAGGGAGGCTGTGGAGTCTCATTCTATGGAGACTTTCCAGACCCTCTGGATACGTTGCTGCGTGCCCTACCCTAGACCCTATGATCCTGCTCAAGCAGGGGGGTTGGACTCTATAGAGGTCACCTCCAAGCCCTAATGATCTGTGTCTGCTAGCACGTTATTTAACAAGTCTCAGCACAGTCCAAGTGCGAGCGGGACACCTCAACGCTCGATCGGCACTTCCAGGGGGTACAGGAGCTTCGGTCCCTGCCGGAGAAGCCTGAGAAGCACAGGCTGTGCTGGCTCTGGATGGATGAACTCCAGGGCACTGTTCTGAACAGTCGTTCTTTCAGAGCACCCTTCCCTTTCCCCAAACCTATGCTGTGAATCACCTATTTCAGGCCGTCCGTGAGACGGCACTCGAAGCTGCATAAATTATCGTGATGAAGGGTGCAATTAAAATCAAGAAGCGGTTTCGAACAGCAGACAAATCATTAGCTAACTGCAATAAAACTTGATAAAAGAACAGTTCTCTTGCTCTGAAGAGCCGCCCTGCTGCACTTAGCACTAGGCTTTACTAGGCTGAGAAAGAACAAGCCAGTTGGCTTCAGCTTCCTGAGACAGAGGAGCAGCGGTCACAACTGTGCAGGGTAACGGGACCTACTGGAAAAGATCAGTGTGTTTTGAGAGGGGATGATGATGATACCTCGTGGTACTTCTATCATCCACTCCAATTCATGCTGATCTCAGTTCCAAGCATGCAGTACCATTCAGCAAGGGAGGCAGCGTGGAAGCTTCTCAAGCAGAAGCGGAGGTAAAGGGGTATCGATGCTTCCTAAACCACACAACCGAGGCCAACCCTGCCCTCTCCCTGCCACTCTGAACTGTGTTTTACCCAAAACCCCTACAAACGTCTCCAGCTGTTTGAGAAGCAACTGTCTCAGTTCACAAGCTCAGCTGCTTTACAAAAAATCCAGCCTGTCTGGCAGAACTGATTGATTCCGTCTCCAGGATTCCTTAAATACATCTAGGAATCAGGGCTGTGACAGCAGCACAGCACTAGCTGTTACTGTGCAGGGTCCTCTTACTACAGCAGGAGTGATCCCACTGGAATAAACCAGTTTACTACCAACTACTGACTGGAAGGAGTTGGTAGTAGGAAGTACCAGCCTACCCCAGCCCCGCGGTCCTGGGACCGTCCTCAGGCACTGTCTGGTATCCTACTGAAGCATCAGTGTTAACTGCCTATTAATCTGAAGAGTGGCTGAGGGAACTGGGGTTGCTCAGTCTTGAGGAGGCTGCGAGGAGACCTTGGTTCTCTCTACAGCTCCTTCTAAGGCGGCTGTAGCCAGGCTGCTGCTGGTCTCCTCTCCCAAATTCCTGATGATAGGACGAGGGGAACTGGCCTCAAGCTGCCTCAGGGGAGGCTTAGATCGGACCTCAGGAAGATGTTCTTTCTTGAGGCTGGCATGGCACTGGACCAGGCTGCCCAGGGCGGTGGTGGAGTCCCCATCCCTGGAGGGGTTTAAAAACCAAGTAGCTAGAGCCCTTGAGGCCATGGTCTGGGGGTTGGGGAGCTGTTGGGATAAGGGCTGGGCTCAGTGATGCTGGAGGTCCTTTCCAGCCAGGAGGATTCTATAACTCTACTCCCACAGTAACACACTGAAATACAAAGACAGCTATAGAAGTCATGCCATCTCAGGACTGTAACCTCAGATACCTGTTTTATCCGTCAGTAAATATACTAATCGCCCCAACTCCTCCGGGATGGTGCTAGTTCGAACAACTGTTCCAGGAATGTTGTCATCCTTCATGATCATCCACCCGTAAGCTGCCTTGCCCATGTCCAAGTTCACGCGTAAACTGCAAAGGAAATGCACAGCATCGTCAGGCAAAGCGAGAGCTGCAGCCACACACAGAAACCCAGAGACCTGAACACCCCAACCGCTTCAGTCTCTATCAGGAAAAGACTGAGGATGATTCAGCAGGAGGAGAGGGCAGGGCCTGAAGCTGCCAGGGGAGGGTTAGGCTGGCTGTTAGGAAGCCCTTCCTCAGGGAAAGGGTGCTCAGAGCCTGGACTGGACTGCCCAGGGCAGGGGGGGAGTCCCTGTGTCTGGAGGTGTTGAAGGACAGCCTGGCTGTGGCCCTGAGTGCCCTGGGGTGGCCGCTGGGGTGATGTGAGGGGCTGGCTGAGCTCAGAGGGCTTTGCCAGCCTCAATGACTCCATGGTTCTGTACTGCTACAGCGACTGCAGCACACGTTGTGTTTCAAGGGCCACACGGAACCTCTGGACGAATAATGAGCTGCTGTAACACAGGTAGAACTGCAAACCTCAGGAGGAAATCCGGGGCAGTTACCGAGCAAGCATGAGTTTCTTTGGGGCTGAAAACACAGCAGAGCGTGAAACACAGATCAGACTCAAGCCCAGCGAACGCCCCGGCGCGAGAGGGGCAGCGGTGCCGCCGAGAACAACAATAACTGCTGCTTCTTAAAGATGATTTAGTTTCACATCGATCGGGGTGGCTGCCGTCTTGCTTTAGGCACCCAGTAAAGCGGCAGCGACCCCGACAGCAGACGTCGATAAAGGCTCCACAGAGAACAGTTTTAGACAACATTCTCATCCAAATCGCTTCGGAACTGCGAGCACTCTGCACAGATCCATCAGCACTCACCCTAACACTGCTGGGCTCAGGAGCAACCCGGCTGCGTCACGAGGGTGGGAAGGAAAAGTGATAGAAGAGATGACTTAACCCCCTGAGATGATTTAAATGGGAATGCTGAGTTTTACCAACACCACACGGATGTCTGAAGATGATTTCAATTGAGAAGGCTGTATTGAAGAAAGGAAGCTCCACAGCCCTCAGGATTGCCTCACGAAGAGCAGCAGCGTGGCCCTGCGTGTGGACACATGGTCCCACAGGGCCACCTGAGAGCCCGGAAAGCAGCGGACAGTGTATGCCCAACGATGATTTTGTTTACAACAAGTGATGAAAGGGTCTCAGTGATGCTGGAAGAGGCTGTGGAGAGGCATCCGTGCACTTCAGAGCGGCCAGAGCCAACTAATAAAAGACTCAAGCTGTGGAAGATGGAAAAACTCAGGGAATGGGTGAGCACAGACCTAGACAGGTTTACTTCGTTGAGGCTGGTCTGTCTATCCTGCTTTCCCACTCCATTTCAAGAACCTCAGACACAAGAGCTGTACAGGGTGGCAGGCTGCCTCTGGAGCCTTTGCCTCCTTAGAGGGGAAAGAGACATCAATTAAGGAAGAGCAAATTTAAGAGCTAAATGTTTAGGGGGCTGAGCTTCCGATGGTTGTGAGTTACTGCTCTTGCTCCACACTGCCTGATTCCTCCAACACCACAAAACATCTACAGTCTGTGGGCTGGGTCTTCTTTAGGGGGGTGGTGTTGGTTTTTTTACAGCTGCTTCAGCTTTCTATCTCTCAAGCCTTCTGTGTCCTTGCTGAAGCCTTTCAGACCCTTTAGACCATGAGGCACCGTGGAGCTGGAGCACAAGGAGCTAGCTGCTTTCCTGAGCTAAGCATTTCAAGTCCTTCCTGCCAGAGGAGAGGCTGCACAGAGATCAGCTAAACCCCACTAGCAGTTACCTGGAGATCTTCAACGACTATGTGTGGCCACGACAAATGTTTAGCTGCAATTGCCTTGCCTGGGAACCCCAGAGCCAGACGGGGCTGCCACCAAGTTCCACAGCTGGCAAACTACTGAGCTATCCTCAAACATCAGTTGAATGCCACATGGCTTCAGCTATGCGCTGCCTCTCCCGGGGACTCCTAACCTCCAGTCCTTTCCTTTACCTGTTAGGGGTTCCTTATTCCCCCTGTGTAGCTCTTCTCACAGGGATGACAAGACATGAGAGCTGGTGCTTCGGGGTTTACTCTTCCTCTGTAGCCTAAAGGGTAAGCGACTTCCACACTTAACACCCAGAAGAGCAGTTCTGCTTGAACACTGGCAGACTGGAGTGTGGGAAGTGACCCTGTGCAGGAACCACTGGGGTTTAAGAATAGTTGGTATGGAGAGAAACTCCAGAGAAAAAAGCATCCTCTGACAGATTCCTCCCTGTAACTACAGGCTCATCCTCCGAGCTAAATCAACTGCAGTCCCTAACAGTTACTCTCCCTGCCCCACAACTTAAAACTGGGATTAGGTTGTTTCCTAGAAGCGATGTTTAGGAACAGAACTACTCTGCAACTCCTCTGGAGAGCTCTGGTCTCGACAACAAGCTGCTCAATCATCGTGCTTTGCAAAGGCATACGCTGAACTGCCAGCAGAGAGTCAAATTCTCCTACGCCACCTATGTGCTCTTAATCCTCTCGCATGCAGTAACAAAGATAGATCTGTCTCTGAAGCTTTTTAATAACTTTTGGCTTAGTATGTTTATTATGGAGGAACACGGTGCCTGACAAGTAATCCTTTCTACCCTTAGCTCATTTTCCCCGTCCCCTTCGTGTCTCTGGTGACTAAATGCATCTTTCAGCAACGTTCAGGCTTCTCTTAGCCTCCTCACACGAGTCAGTTGGTTAATAACTGTGTTTATAGGGGGAATAGCAACACAGCCTGAAGAGCAGCATCACCCCAGCAGGAAGGGAGTTACGGCCATGGCGGTGTTTAGAAACCTATCACACACCTGAAAGGCAGTGATAAACACAACTAAGAGCCAGCATACGCAAGGGAAAGCGTTCCAAGAGAGCCAGTTCCTGGGATGAGATCGCATCAGCTCCCCAGCAGCTGCCCAACAGAGTCAGTTGCTCTTGCAATACAAAAGCAGTATAAAAACTAAGTCCTTTAAGCTGTAAAACCTCATTAGTGTTGATCAAGATGGAAAGGGACAGGCTCGTCTCAGTGGCACCCAGTGCTAGGATAAAGGGCACTGGGCATCAGCTGAACAGAGGAGGCTCCACATCCAGAGGAGAAGAAACTTCTTCCCAGTGAGGGTGCCAGAGCCCTGGCAGGGGCTGCCCAGGGNACTCACTCAAGGCAGAAGAATTTGCTTCGCCTGAGTGTTCTCCCTACTGTGTCCACAGAAGAGTTGATTCCGCGCGGGGGTATGATGTCCTGATCCAGTTTACCTGCAGTTCGAATATACACTTCCCATGCCTCATGAATGAAGGCATTCAGGGCAAGCCTCTCACTGCAGAAGTACACCTGCATCACCCAGCCACTCGATCTGAATTAATCACTGTTCCAGCAGAAACCCTCTGTAGCTGAAGCAGAGGAGCAGAACACTTTCAGCAGGGAAGGCTGAGCTCACTGCAGGACACGGTTCCTAAGGCCATGCTCTCAGATGCACCCACACCCTAGCCTTATTTTATGCTGGTGAAGGATTAGGTAGCCTGATTGCTCCTGCAAGATGAACAGTACCCAGAGCAAACACAAGGGGATTGCTCTCTCTACAGCGATCCTGCGGGAAGCAGCAGGTTTGGGGGCACCTTCTCCTTCAGCTCCCTGATAAGATCAGCTTCCTTTGCAAGGAGAAGCCAGTCTAAACGTCAAGAAAGCAGGGTTCAATGTGTTTCTCTTCGTTCTTACGCGTACCTGATGGGGATGATGTAGGAAAACAGGAGGAGGAACCGGAAAAGGTTGCGATACCACGGGCCCACGAATCCTTGCAAAGTCACCATAACGACCGACAGTGCCACCAGCGCCAGGAACAGGGCTTTGGTCAGCTGATTCAGCTCCAGGTCCAGCAAGCCAACCTGGAGGAAGAGGTACAAACCCCGTCAGTTGAGCTTTGTCTTCAAGGGATCCTTCTGTGCTGCAAACAGTTAGCTGTTACTGGCTTTTGTGTCCTCCCCACTAACACCACACGGGCTGTGCAGCACGGAAACCCAAGCGATCGCTATTCCTATGGTCGCAGGCAACAGATGCTCCCTGCTTATAGGACGATCACTCCCAGTGCCAGCATGAACTGTCCTGTCCCAGCCAGGCCTTCTGAATGCCTTTACGTCTGCCAGGTCCCTCTGCATCCCCTGATGCAGGGCAGGGACACAGGAGGAAAAAAGACAACTGAAGATGAGTGAATGAGGAGGAACAAGAGGCAGCACTGTGGATCTGTAGGGTAGCTACTGCCAGAAGATCAAAACCCCTGGTAGATTCAAGACTCCAAGGACCATCGTGACTCCCTCACAGCACTAGTGCACTGTAGCCTGGAACTACCTTCCCCCTCCAGCCCGTAAACCATTTGTGCTTGCATTCAGGTATTCAACACCGTGATACCACCCCGATACTCATAGAGACTATCTACCCTCCAGGCAAACAGGGCTCCAGCTTTTCAGCAAGCGACGAAGTACTGGCTTTAGAACAGCGGAGCAACACCAGTCCCACAGGCTCTTTCAGCCCCGATTCTCAGGAGCAAGTATTTTCCAGCTGTGTAACTAAGCCTCTCACCATTTCAATACTGTCTGCTGGAAGCCACGTCCTTAGACTCCACTTGCAGGGATGCTCTTCTAGTCAGTGAAATATGTGGGAAAACCATGCCAGGAAGAGTCGCCGAGGCTCCGTCACAGATGCCCCTTTTATCTCCCAGTCTCGCCAGTAAGACCAGTAAAACATAACGCTGCCTGAGATAACAAAGAGCCTGCGAAAGAACCCCCCTTTAAACATAGCTCTTCAGAATTCCAGCGCTCTGGCTTGAACGTGGGCTGCCCCTTCCCTAGAGAACCGGGCAGCTGAAGCCCACGGCGGCTGATTTATCAGCTGCATTTAAACAGCAGCACAACGAGGACAAATATCTTGCCATTTCCGCTGCTCCAACTACTACATAGTTTATGCTTGAATTATTGAGAAAAATAGGTTTTTGGATTAAAATGAAGAAAAATTAAGCCAGGGAAGTAGAGCATGTTTCAAAGCCCAGATCCTTTTGCGTTGACAAAGGCAGCCTAAGTTTCAGGCCTCGCTGAGGATCAGATGAAGTCATTATTCATTCAGTCAGGGAAAAAAGACTCAATTACCTCAACCTAAAGATGCTATCAATGAATGCAAAGTGCATATTTTACTCTATTCATCCAAATCCCATTAAAAAGTGAAAGGAATGATTTAATCTGGCCTTCTAGAGTTGGTCTTTTTTTTTTTGTAATAAAATAAAGAATCACTGTCTTGCAACGTGCAGAACCACTACCTCACACTTCTTTTCCCCCCTGCATCACGGCAGTGAAAGCCTATCTCAGCCCTCCCCTCGGCCTCCCCGTAAATAAAAACCCCACCTCAGCTCAGGAGTGAATAGAGAGCCTCTTTGGGAAGAATGCCACTCTGGGGACAGGCAGCGACACGCGGAACACCGCACAGCTGAGCCGCAGCAGCAGCAATGCCGTCCGAAGCGATGGAGGCAGCTGGGAGAGTAAGCGTGGAAACGCGTTCAGAGAGACGGCGAGAGGGAAGAAGAGCAGGAGGAAGAGTATTCAAACAAGGCACTAACGTCCTGCTCAAGGAGGTCTGGTCTGCTGCTGATGGCAGCCTTTCTGAGAGACACTGTGCTCTTGGCCAGAGTAAACGTCACTGTTTTCATTCACCACCGCAAGTATCACAGCATCACAGTACTGACGAGGCTGGAAAAGACCTCAAAGATCATCCAGTCCAACCTAAACCCAACCCAGTCACCCTAACATCTGCCATCCAGCTCATGCCACTCAGCACCTCATCCAGCCTGACCCTGAACACCTCCAGGGACGGTGACCCGAACCCCCTCTGTGGGCAGCCCGTTCCAAACCCGGATCACTCTGTCAGGGAAAAACCTTCTCCTAATGTCAAGTCTAAACCTCCCCCGATGGAGCTTAAGACTGTGACCCCTTGTCCGTCTGCAGTGTCCAGGGAGAACAGACCGACCCCCGCCTGACTCCAACCCCCTTTTAGGGAGTTAGAGACAGCGATAAGGTCACCCCTGAGCCTCCTCTTCTCCAGGCTAAACAGCCCCAGCTCCATCAGCCTCTCCTCGCAGGGCTGACCTTCCAGCCCCTTGACCATTCCAGCTGCCCTTCTCTGGACTCGTTCCAGCCCCTCGCCATCCTTCCTGAACTGAGGGGCCCAGAACTGAACACAACACTCCAGGGGCGGTCTGACCAGCACCGAGTACAGGGGGAGGAGAACCTCCCTCTCCCTGCTGGCCACACCATTCCTGATCCAGGCCAGGATGCCATCAGCCGCCTGGGCACATTGCTGACTCATGCTAAGTTTACTGCCCACCAGTCCGAGAAGCCTCCCAGATCCCTCTGCAGTGAAGCAGCCGCGGGAAAGCTCGTGGGCAAAGAAAAGCAGCGCTCGCTGACTCCACGTGAGACGGGCGGTCTCAGCCACGCAGCTCCGCGCTGGGGCTCTGCACGAAGCCATCAGCAGAGATTACTGCAGGTTTGAAAGAGTTGATCTCAGCACTCGGAGGAGAGAGGTCAGCGCTAAGGTTATCAAAACACACACGGCAGGCTTCCTGCTAAGGATTCAATGAAAGCAATGAAGCCAGGAGCACACGGGGTTCAGGCTCGTTTGAAGGCATCTGATCTCAAATCCACATCAACTTGAAGCCAGATAAAAGGTTGCAGGGGTTCCCCTTCGCTTTTACGCGAGGTTAAATGGGAAGCAGGTTTGAAACAGGAGAGATGTTTTGGTTTACACCCTGCTCTTGGTAGAAGTCAGAAGGAAGAGTTGCGAACAAGCGAGTAAAACCTATCGAGAGGTTCCTATCTGATTACCTATCAGCTTTTAGCCCTGGAGAGCTTCATACTTCCAAAATTCCACCTTCCTGAGGTCTGGAGCTGAAACTGAGCATCCAGATTCAGCGATCCAGCGGGGGGTGCCCGAGGCAGCGGGTGTTCGCAACAGACTCTCACCAGCAACACACAGACTACGCTGAACCACGAGGAGCTGAGGCCTCCACCGCCGGTACCTTTACCAGCGGAAGGAGCCTCATCGCTACCAAGGTCCGCAGCAGCAGCCGCCCCCATCTAGGCACAAAAGCGAGCTCCTGCTTGCTGCGCCGGGGTTCTCCGCGGCGCCTTCCGACCCGTGCCATACCCAATGGTTCGTAAGCGATGCCAGCAGTTGGGAGCTGTGCGCCAAGTCGCCCAGATTGACAGCTGAAGTGAAAAGGTCCGTATTAATTTCCAAATAAAGCCCCGCACGCGGCGGTATTCCGCTATGATTACACTCCCAAGTACCAATTAGAAGGCATCAGAAGCTAGAGCGAGGCGACACT
Source organism: Upupa epops (assembly GCA_013397515.1). NCBI lineage: Eukaryota > Metazoa > Chordata > Aves > Bucerotiformes > Upupidae > Upupa > Upupa epops. The sequence goes on from VZRI01011478.1 coordinate 34,804, forward strand.
CTACAATAAAGCAAATAATTTCCAGTTGGAGGGGCAGAAAATGTTAATATGCGACGTTGAAGACGACAAGAATCTTTGTAAAAGGAAGTAGCTAATAAGGTTTAATGATGCATGTCAGGAAGCCACAGTATGTAGGGAAACACAGCTGGCTTCATTTGGTAAACTATTTGATATACACATCTTCCGCGCTCCCGATTATCAGCTGTGCCGGTGCCACAGGGGACAGTTTAGCCTCCCCATCAGGATATTCCTCTTGGTCTCTAAATTAAGGTAAAATACCTTAGTGTAACGCGGTGCTGTGGGCTAGCGCCCTGCCCGAAGCTGATCAGGTGAAAGAACTCCTCTGTGTGACTCCACCGGGGCAGTCTTACTGCAACAGCCAGGCTGAAGGCCGCCGGAACGACGAAGGCACTCGCCATCCGTGTTGGGAGGTCACGCCAAACCCCCCGCACGTCACCCCAGTAACCACACAAGGCCGTTCCCGTTAACCCACGCTGGCCCGCGGTGCCACGGAAGGTACTGCCTTAACGTCAGTAAAGAAATCAGGGGGGGTAATTGCTCGACAGCAGCTCCAAGGAGCCGCGTGCTTCCTGCTCTCCTGCAGCCCACGTCGCCGCGAGTGCCTGCGCCGTGCAGGTGACAGCAATTAGCAGCAGATGACAGAAGCACTTGGAATTTGCACCAGATGGCAGCTAAGGGGCACTGGGAGCCAGCAAGCCTTCCACGAGGAAACTGGGCTGGGGAGCACCCGTAGAACTCCAAAGTGCTTGGAAACAGACTGTTCAGGTTCTTCCAGAAAACAGGAAGGGCAGAGCCGAAGCTAAAACGCTTCGCAGGGCAGGAGATGCTCACCCGTTGTTTACAGGGTATCCTTCAAAATAAAACAGAGAGGGGGAATGGAAGGAAGGGAAGCTCGCAACGGGGAGAGTCCTTACCACAGACACCAGCTAATGGACCTGTTCACGATCCAGAGCTGTGTCGTGTGGGAAGGGCTGGATAAACCCGCCTGCCCTTCACTGCAGGAGGAGGAAACTGGAGGTAAGGTTTGGTGCAAGGGGAAAAAAGGCCTCGTGGAGTACAGCGCTGCAACGGGGACCACGTCACACGTGTGCATGGTGCTCTGGTGAGCAGGGTGTTAGCTCGGGAACAGTCAGGAGCCACTCCTTCCTCAAAATCGATGCCTCTTCAGCCGCACCTCTGGCTCTGTAAATGCACAGGGATTGGCCTCATTTGTAAGAGAAATTACAGATCCAGAGGTCTCCTGCTGTTACGCACAGCCCTGCACTCGGCATGAAGTGAACTACGAAGGGCTAGCACGGCTGAAGGAGTAATGCCACAGCAAAGGAAAAAACGCAACGCCAGCGTCACAGTAAGAGGTGGCCAACAGGCAGAGAACCTGGGGGCAATGGGATGGCAGGGCAATGTGAAGGGGTCTCCAGAGAAGGGCAGTGGAACAGCTCCTCAGCTGCTCTTGCTGGATCTCCTCCCGTGCATTACACCACGAAGAAATCAACCATGCATTCACACGCCGAGCCACCACCAACCGCAGGGCCGAGCGGACGACAGACACGGGAGCTGCACTGAGCGCAGCTGCCAGGGGAAGGAGAGGGCACCGACCAGCACACAGGGATGCAGGCAGAGCAGGATCAGTGAGCCAGAGCTGCGATTCCCACCGCTGCACAGCGTGTGCAGGTCCACCCAAGGCAGCGTTTCTGATGGTGACTGAGCGGTGGCGGATGAAGACTGTCTTTGATAACTCCAGCTCACCAAAGAATTAAACCCTCCTCTTCACAGAGGGGCTGCATGGTCAGGGAAAAACAAGGGTGTGCAACATTTCTGTGGAGATGAAAGAAAGAAAGGGGCAGGTGGAACTCCTAGAAATATCTGAGACCAGAACAATAGGGTGGAGAAGCAGAGCAAGCCAAGGGGGAAGGCAGTCGGAAGGAAGGGGTATGCAATACAAACAGAGGACTGGCATTGGGGGCACAGAGACTGTACTTACAGGAGGCAATTAAAACACAGCTAATTAAAAAGCTGTTATTCAACAGGAAATAACTGCTCAACCACTTTGTAGTATAAAGGAGGAAAAAAGCTCTGGGTGATAAGAAGAAGTAGTAAAGCTTCTCCCTTGAAAGCCTGAGAGCATCAGCAAGAGTGCTCTTTTCAGCTGACTCCCAAGTCAGCTGTCTTGGCTCTCACAGAAGAAAGCATCCGAGCGGATTCCTGGGAGATCACTAAGAGACTCCAGAGTCTCCAAGTCACCAAAGCAATGAAAGGGAACTGGGTTCTGAGTAAGCAGTGCTCTGGGATACATTCCACACGAGACCACGGGAAGGGAATTGCCTTTAGGAGTGCGAAGAGTGAACTCCTCTCTGCAAACTAATCCACAATCCAAACCAGTTTGGGATGCTGGGATGCTGATTGTAGTGCTAAACCTACCCATGGGCACAGGAGGAAAAGAAGGGTAAAATCGTGGTAGTTAGGAATATGAGAAGCTTGTTACCCTGAGGGTGAAAACCAATTAACTACCAGGTTGAACAGGGCCAAGGACAGGGGCCTATTGGCCACAATAACCCCTGCAGCTCCAGACTGGGGGATGAGTGGCTGAGAGCAGCCTGGCACAGAGGGATCTGGCAGAACTGGTGACAACCAGCCGAACAGGAGGCAGCAGGGTGCCCAGGTGGCACCAAAGGCCAATGGCATCCTGGCTGGGATCAGCACTGGTGTGGCCAGCAGGACTAGGGATGTCATTCTTCCCCTGGACTGAGCACTGGGGAGGCCTCCCCTCGAGTTCTGGGAGCAGTGCTGGGCTCCTCTCTGCAAGAAAGAGATGGAGGGACAGAAGCAGGTCCAGAGGAGCAAGGAGGCTGGAGAAGGGACTGGAGGGAAAGGTTGATGAGGAGAGGCTGAGGGAGCTGGGGGGGGTTCAGCTTGGAGGAGACCTGGGGCAACCTTCTCCCTCTGTACAACTCCCTGAAGGGGGGCTGCAGTCAGGTGGGGGTCAGGCTCTTCTCCCAGACACCCAGCACCAGGATGAGAGGGCAGGGCCTGTAGCTGCCAGGGGAGGGTGAGGTTGGATAATAGGAGAGAGCGTGAGAGCGGCCACCTGGCACCACCGGCTGTTTTCTAAACCTCTCCTAAGACATTTTCCCAGTCTTAATGTAATTTTCTCCTGACTGAACACAGGTCCAGCCCGTAAGCTGCAGCCCACAACCGCCACCTCACTCCTCTGTCACCGAGGGCCCTCCCAAGTCATCTTAGAAACCGAGGGGATGAAGAGCTACTGGGCTTGAGTGGAGCCGAGAGCGCCTGGTGCTCAGGGAAGCACCCAGCGTGCTGGTACCTGCTCGAGAGAGCGACCCCCTGACAGCGCTCTCATCGCTCACAAAAAACCCCTGGGAAAGCATTCTGGCTGCTGACTGCAAGTGTAGCTGTGGGGCTTGGAGGCCCAAGTGGAGGTCAGCTGTCTGTGATGAGCACCCCGACAACTAATCAGGGGTCTTGCTGAAGACTTTACAGCCAGAGGACTGCGTTAGGAGCTACCCCCAGCTGTGAAAAGACCCGCATTCATGCTTCAAAGGCAAACGCTGCCCTCCGTGCCCCCAGCACTCCGAGCTACAGGAGGAGTCCTTTTACTTCCAACACAGACCGAGGCAGAGTTCACTTCCCGTCGCCAAGTTCAAGCGAACACAGAGTACAGCAGACATCGGGGTTTTATGAAAACACAAGAAGGAAACCCCAGAGCCTGGCCAGCCCACCTTGTTCTTTGGGTTGGAGGTGTTCATCACACTTCGCGTTTCCTTGCCCGTGTAAATGACGACACCGATCACAGTTCCTGCAAAGACAAGCACACAAGCAGTGAACCAGGGGCATCAGGTAGGTCCCAGAGAGTGCCTGGATTCCCACTGGCAGGAGCTGACAGCCCCTCAAACAACATGGTTGTGGGAAAGAGACCGGGGATTGTAACTTGTGAAACTCTCTTCATAAAAGGGGCAGCAACCTTTTCTGCTGCAGCTGCTGAACTAGCTGTTGTTGAACTCAAGCACTCACCCCCAGCTGTTTTCAGAAGCTAGCACACAGCACACAAGGCCTCAGGCTGTGTCAGGGGAGGGTTAGATTGGATCTGAGGAAGAAGCTCTGTCCTGACAGAGTGGCTGGGCACTGGACCAGGCTGCCCAGGGAGGTGGTGCAGTCCCCATCCCTG
>VZRI01011478.1:39030-70069 GCA_013397515.1 Upupa epops
TCCATCCTCCTGACACCCACCCCTCACAGATTGAGAGACAGGAATGAGGTCCCCCCTCAGCCTCCTCTTCTCCCAGCTCCAGAGACCCAGCTCCCTCAGCCTTTCCTCAGCAGGGAGCTGCTCTACTAGAAAATGAAGAGCAAATCTTGTCCTTGCCATCTGCCCTGCTCCAGGAGTAACCTCATGGCTCTTCCCTGCAGAATCTAGTGTCCTGCTATTTTCATGAGCACTGATCATCTGCGTCCAACACGGAGTTGGTGAGATGCCCTCAAACCTTTCTACACTGACATTCACTGCTACTGAGCTGCAGGACGATTGATTTGTGGTCTCTCCCCTCCAGAACTGTCAGGACATCAGCAACCAGAGCTCCGGTTTTCCGAGGCATTCCCCACACCATTCCCCACGAGACTCTCTTAGCCTGACCCTGACCCTGGCTATCACCTTGACAGGGAGCAAGGCCACGGGGCTGCACAGAGCAGGCTCCCCTAGCTGGCTGCATGGACTATGTCAAGGGAAACCGCAGGCGATTCAGCACCAGGAGTAACCTCACCACTGCACTGGTACTGCCACCACGCCACTGGTACTGCCACCACGCCACTGGTACTGTGACCTCACTAATATTTAGAGCACTTTTGAGTTGCACACCACTCTAGCTGATCTATGCTTCCTCATTCAGGTTTCCCCTGCTAACAGACCTGAAGCCAATGCCGCCTGCAGCACACAGAGCTCCTAATCGGGCACCCCCACTCCTGCTTTTCAGCAGAGTCCCAGGCACAGGCAGCTCAGCTGAGCACTCTGCAACCTGATGGTTTAGTTAGAACAAAAAAGCTCAGGGCCTTTAGTAGGGAACAAGGGACAGCCAAACTGCACTACAACCACCCAGGTACCCAGGAGGATTAGAGAGGTACGGAGGGACTGTGATGAAAGCCAAGAGAAGGCAGGCCACAGAGGAACCAGACACTAATAGCCTGGGGGGCAACAAGAACCATTACTGCTGCCCACTGCCCGCTTTGCTCTCACCTGAAGCCACGACGGTGCTTGCCCACAAGGTATTTTCTATGCTCAGGCTTTCATGCACTGCTGGATCGCTGTCTTCCTGTTAGAAACATCAACAGAAAACCACCGTGACAAACTGAGAGTGAAGCCCAGCGTCAGACCAGCTTAGTGACAGCAACCTGGACGGGGTGCCTGCAGCTGCAGTCTGCACGGCCGGATCACTCGGTGCGCGAGAGGATTCACTGCACGGGCTCCAGTGTGTGCACTCACGCACACAAACACCTTCCCCAAGAGCCAAAGATTGCTTGGGACTCGCGTCACTTAAACCTAACTCCGTTCAAGGAACTAAATTCAAGTGGTTGAGGAGGTCCTTTCCAACCCCTAGCTTCTGTGATTGAAGGGAAACGTTCTGCTCTCCTCACGTGCATGAACTGGCTGTTATGGACAGCATAACACCCTGTTCTCTGTGGCAGTTCCAATGGCCTCTGATTCACACAGACTGGCACCAGCACCGTTTCCCAGCCCAAGTGACATCTCAGCAGCTACAGAGAATACTGAGACCTGTGTTCTAAGAACAGAATCTATCCGGTTCATTTGTGTGCCTGGGGCATGAGAGTCTGGGTTTGGAAAGCTGGAGCAGTTCCCACCCCCTTCCACTCCCTCCTCTCCCCCTTCCTCAGCCTTCTTCTCTCCACCTGGATGGGGAGGCAGAAATGAATTACAACATCTTATCGCCTTTTCTCCCGAGACTGAGTCAGGTGTTTCCGTGCCTGTGGATCCGTCAGTGGGTTTGTTAAACCCTCCCTTTGCGTCTGATGCCTCAGCTGAAAGGTCTTGGTTAAAACAGAGTCAGGGTCCCTGACCCACGACAACACAACTGCACGCGTGTGCCGCCTTACCACGCAGTCCCCCACGCAGCCAGCACGGGAGAACACTGCACTGGGGAACCACTCCGTGGCGACTGTGACTGTGACTTTCTACCCCCACTCCTCTCTCCTCCCAAGCGATAACCGTCCACAGACCGGCACCCTAATCTCTCACAATCGATGCGGAGCATGAACAGCCCTGCTGCTCGTCAGCAGCTGTGCAGTGTGCTGCGTCACAAGGCAGGGGACAGCAGGAACGAGAAGCGAGCGTGCTGCATCGATCACACAAGGTGCTCAGCATTCTGGAAGCCAAGGGATGCTGCTGATTTCCCCAGGAGTGCGGTGTGTTCCGTGTGAAGTCGGGAATCAAAAGCTGTGCTGTTATTCATCTCTAGTTTGAAAAGAGGGCTGGGCACTCCTTGCAGCCTGGCTGTGCACTTCCCTCTCTTCCAAGCACTGGCAGCATAAAATCACCCACAGCCATGAGGGACAAGGGAAAAGACAGCATCACAGAGCGTTAGGGATGGGAAGGGACCTCGAAAGATCATCCAGTCTGATCCCCCTGCCACAGCAGGAACCCCTAGATCCAACTGCACAGCAACAGCCCAGGCAGGTCTGAAACGCCTCTGGAGAAGGAGACTCCACAACCCCCCTGGGCACCCCCTGCCAGGGCTCTGGCACCCTCACTGGGAAGAAGTTGCTTCTCCTCTTGATGTGGAACCTCCTCTGTCCCAGCTGACACCCAGTGCCCCTTGTCCTAGCATTGGGTGCCCCTGAGCAGAGCCTGGCTCCCTCCTACTGACCCCTGCCCTTTCCATCTTGATCAAGTCATGAGGTCCCCGTCAGGCTCCTCTGTTCCCAGCTCCAGAGCCCCAGCTCCCTCAGCCTTTCCTCAGCAGGGAGTTGCTCCCCTCCCTCCATCATCCCTGTGGCTCTGTGCTGGACACTCTCCAGCAGCTCTATGTCCTTCTGGCACTGAGGGGCCCAGCACTGGACACAGTACTGCAGGCTCCACGTGAAGGCAGCAGACAGAGCACAGCAGAGCTTTAACTCCTCCTGACGTGGTCATGCAGGCGCACTGCACTCCCACCCTGTGTCAGGGCTGGCTGTGGAGATGCCTCTCACCAGGAGTGCCTCAGAGAAGTTGCTCCCTCATAAAAACTCTGCACCCAAGTTTCCGCTTTGTTTTATAGCCTTGCACTTTTGGAAATGATCTGAGTTTGCCTTCCGCACGGTGAGCACTCTGTCTTCATAATGGGGGGAGAAAGAAAAGCAAAATCAATGTGCTATTACCCTGTCAACAAACCCCGGCAAGAACTCCGTGCACATCAATGCGGAAGGGAAGGGAGAGGGATGTCTGCATTAGCATCACTAAGCACTACCGGGGGTTTTTTGACTCCAACATAAAGTAGGAATTAGATGCAAGAACTGATTTAGTGTAAGAAGCAGGGGCTCGCAGCAGGAGGAGAAAGAAATCACTGAACAAGTGGCCTAAACCAACCTCTCTCTGTGCAGAGGAGACACTGGTAAAAAATGCCCCAAGCAAAACACCACTGTGAAGCAAGAGTGAGGGCACTGCCCTCCCTGCATGCAGACACAGGCTCAGTTCATAGATTCAGACAATGGTTCAGGCTGGAAGGGACCTTCAAGAGCATCCAGTTCCAATCCCCCTGCCACGAGCAGGGACACCCCCCACCAGACCAGGGTGCTCAAGGCCCCAGCCAGTCTGGCCTTGAACACTGCCAGGGAGCTGGGGGGCAGACACAACCGCCCTGGGCAACCTGGTCCAGGCTCTCAGCACCCTCAGCATGAAGAACTTATGAAGAACTTCCTCCTGACTCTTCTCTTCCAGCTGGAAACCATTCCCCCTGCTCCTACCACTCCAAGCCCTTGGAAACAGCCCCTCCCCAGCTTTCCTGCAGCCCCCTTCAGGGACTGGAAGGCTGCTCTGAGATCTCCCTGCAGTCTCCTCTGGGCTGAACAGCCCCAACTCTCTCAGCCTGTCCCTGTAGGAGAGGTGCTCCAGCCCTCCCCCTCATCCTCATGGCCCTCCTCTGGACACGTCCCAACAGCTCAATCTCCTTCCTGTGCTGGGGGCTCCAGAACTGGATGCAGTGCTGCAGATGGGGTCTCCCGAGAGCAGACCACCCTTCCCACTGAAGCAGTCAAAGCACCACCCAAGTGATGCTGGCAGCATGAACCGCACGGGGGTTATTGACACCAAACAGGGATGCTGAATCGTAACGCTCTGATCACGGGTACCAACAGAACCCACAGCAGGGAGCCCCTGCTCAGCGCTGCTTTCCCACTGTCTCCATCACCCGAAGCAGAGCAGTTAGAAAGGCTCCGAGGAGTTGCATGTGTATTTAGAGAAGCACACAGTCAGCCTGCGGGACAGGGCTAGCAGGAATTCCACAGCTGCTAACAGCAATTCTGTCTGGACAAGCGGTCAATACGAGGTTTAAGTAAACACCGTTGCTTACAGCTGCAGAAGGTGTGGGCAAACGCCATTCTCTCTGCAGGCAGCAGGAGCTGTGTTAACTGGTACAAATTGGGCTTGGAGAGCCAAGCACGGCACTAGCTCGTTCATCAGCGAACTCCCGAACGCCGAGCTGGGCTTCCAATTACTGAGCGAAACCCATTACCGGCTGGAGTCACCGGGGGACAAAACCCCCACCCCTTCCCTCCCTCCGCAGTCCTTAATTCCTTCCAATTACTTTGGAAATGAACTATCAGGAGGAATTGGGTCTACTAACACGACGCTGGGCTAGAAGAGACAAACCCAGTGAGCGCATGTGCTGAGGCAGAGAGGTGTAGGAAACAAATCACCGCCCGGCAGGACAGGCTGCTTTCAAGGGTTAACTTCAGCAGGTCAGGGCTGCACAGCCACAGGAGAAGTCACCCAAGTTGGAGGGCTGTAACCGTGACCTTCTGGGGTTGAGTACAGGAGGAGAGGACATTCAGTAACGCCTGCACAGGCAGCTCTTAGCTCTACTCTCCTGGCTGAGATGGGTCTGCAAGTCCTGGCTTCCCTGGAACAGAAGTGCCCGCCAGCGAGGCACGGCTTCAGCACACAGCACCGTGCTGCTGCGCTGCCTCAGCTACGGGGTACACTCAGCTCGTGGTGTTCCTGACACACGTGAACGGTGTGTTAGGTGCCTGGACACACATCCTGCTGTCAAATGGTTTCAGAGAGTATTCCAGCTGCCACCTCCAGGTATTTCCCATTAGCTGTCAGCCACAGGGATGTCCAGGGACAGCCCGTCTGGGAGTGCTGCTGCAAAGCTACGCTAAGGAAAGGTCTGGTCTGAGTGTGACGCTAGCTGCAGCCTTCACTTACACTGCGGAAAGGAAGAGAGGAGCAGAAGTGAGTTTATAAACAGGACTCACCCGCGTGAAGGTACCTTCGAAGCTGTGAATATCCAGCTGTGGCTTCTGAGCGTAAACGTAAGCGTTGATTGAAAAGAGATCCTGGAAAACAGATCAGTGGACTTAACTCTGAACCAGACTTAAAATTTTATCTCATTTTCATTGAATCATAGAATGACTCAGGCTGACAAAGCCCTCTGAGCTCCTCCAGCCCAGCCCAGCCCCTAACATCACCCCAGCAGCCAGACCAGGGCACTCAGGGCCACAGCCAGGCTGTCCTTCAACACCTCCACACACGGGGACTCCCCCACTGCCCTGGGCAGTCCAGTCCAGGCTCTGAGCACCCTTTCCCTGAGGAAGGGCTTCCTGACAGCCAACCTGACCCTCCCCTGGTAGCTTCAGGCTCTGCCCTCTCCTCCAGAGTGTGTGTTCCTCTTTCTGGTCTGCAGATAACAGAGACCAGCGCACGCCCTGCAGAACACACACTGACTTCGTACTTCATCTGCTTTTTAAAGCACGGATCCACCAGGAGCATCAGCTCTCACCAACTCTCTATCGGAGAGCATCGGCCGCTCCCCGCAGCCTTTCCCACCACATCCGGCCACCAGCCTCGTCCTTCCCATCGACTTTCATCGGGTTCACGAGAAATAATTCATATGAACCTAATACACAGGTGGTGTCTTGTGTCTTCATCGCTGCCTCTTTCCAACCTGTTATCACCTCCGATTTCACTAATCCAGGCTATTATGTGCTTTATTATGCAAAGGGACGTAAAGAGGCTCTCAGGAGTGGGCAGCCCAGCAGGAAACTAATACCCCCTGCCCCTCCACCGTACAAACTGCCGGGGGAACTGCATCAGCCTACAACATTGCTCTGTGCAGCCTGGAGCAGAGGGGGGACCTTACTGCGATGCTCCAGTCCATCAAAGGTGTCACCAGGAGGATGGAGACTCCCTTTGCACAAGGAGTCCTGTAGGAAGGCCAAGGGGGAATGGTCACAAGTTGCTCCAGGAGAGATTCCCACTGGATTGGAGAGGAAAGTTGTTCATGTTGAGGGCTGTCAGACAGTGGAAGGGTCTTCCAAGGGCAGTGGGGGATTGCTCAGCTGTAGGCAATGCTCAGGCTCAGCTGGATAGGGCTCTGGGCCAGCTCCTTTCAACTGCATCCTGCTGTAAGGGGTTGGACTGGATGATCCCTGAGGTCCCTTCCAACCTGCAAACCTGTGACCCTGGGTGAACACTCGGTTCAAAGAACACCTGGTGGGAAGCAGCAGCAGGTCCCAGGGAAGCAGGAACAGCCCCCCTTGGAAGTCTGTCGATACTTTACAGCAGTGCAGCGCCCTGGCTCCCAGCTTTTCAGTTTTCTTGATGTTTCCCTTCCTTACAGCTGAAATCAGGCGTTTCTGCCCCGTTTCTCAACCGTCTGGCTCACCCAAACCCCATCACTCTGTGGATGTATTCAACAGGAACCCAACTTCACGTCTGACATTGCAGTGCTCGCAGCAGACAGCGAGGGGTGAGGGCCAAGCTGTTCTGTGAAGTGAACTAAACACCCAGCAGTTTGGGCAGGGGAGCCGCCGACTGCTCCAGGTTAAAGCAGCTCTATGGACAGCTTGGCTGGGGAGCAATCAGAATTCTCTCTATGAAACAGCAAGGATTTTGTTAACACAGCTTGGTATGAACTGAGCCATCTCCTCGAGAGGGAGTGAATGCCATCCCTCCACTCTGAGGGGCAGGACCACGGAGCCAGAATGACAGCGCTCTCGGCGCTCGGCGGTGAAGGTATCAATAACAGCAAAGTCTCCTCTATCAGGTCAAGGGCAACGTTTGTTCCCCGTACTTAAAGATCATTAAAATACATTCTTAATCATAACATGTAGTTCATTCCCGATGAAACGGCCTTGGGTTCAATACAGCTCATTAAAGGTAAATGGTATTGTTTACTGCGGCATGGCTCTCCGGGTGTAAATCAGCCAGGCACCGCCTACAGAGAACGACTCTGCCCTCCCTGCTGTTAGGAAGTCGAATTGATCACACGAGCTACAGCAGAGGCCAGGACGGCCTCACCCACAGCTGTGAAACCGCTGGAAACCTCACCCAGCTGCTGCCAACGTCGCCTTCTTGAAACGTTAATCCTCTGGTCGCTTTAAGTGCTCGAGAAGGACAACCAAATCGGGACTGATCATCGCAGGGGTGGCACCTGCTCTTGCAGAAAAGCTCTGCTGGGCTGTTTCTCCTGGGTGTCGCAGCGCTGCTCGGCTGACAGCTCACGCCAGGCCAAGACACTGCCCCTCGCACGCAGCCAGAGTGAGAAATCAAAACCAGTGACAGAGGCACAGCCTGCTCGAGGTTGGCAGGCCACACAAAGGCTCAGGGGGCTGGAGCCCCTCTGCTACGAGGACAGGCTGAGGGAGCTGGGCTTCTCAGCCTGCAGAAAAGTTCCTTCAGTTGCTCTTCCTAAGATCTCTTCTCCAGACCCCTCACCAGCTTCACTGTCCTCCTCTGTGCTGACTCCAGCCCCTCAACATCTCTTTCGTACTGAGCTGCCCAAACCAGACAGTACTCCAGGTGTGGCCTTACTAGTGCTGAGTAGAGGGGGACAATCACCTCCCTCCTTCTGCTAGTCACACAGTTTCTTATGCAGGCCAGGATGCTGTTGGCCTTCTTGGCCACCTGGGCACGCTGCTGGCTCCTTTGATTAGAAGCCCTAAGTCCTTTCCAGCCAGACTGTTCTCCAGCCAAACTGCCNCTCAGTGTCTCTTTCACACTGAGCTGCCCAAACCAGACAGTACTCCAGGTGTGGCCTTACTAGTGCTGAGTAGAGGGGGACAATCCCCCCCCTCCTTCTGCTAGTCACACAGTTTCTTATGCAGGCCAGGATGCTGTTGGCCTTCTTGGCCACCTGGGCACGCTGCTGGCTCCTTTGATTAGAAGCCCTAAGTCCTTTCCAGCCAGACTGTTCTCCAGCCAAACTGCCCCCAGCCTTCTCCTCACAGCAAACACACAGACTATGGTAGCAGGTGTTCTCCAGCGATCGCAGTGACCTCTCAGACCACAGTCACACACACAGAGACAAGAGCAGAAAGGGGGCAAATAAACCGCTCACCCCTAAAGCCGGCAGCCTCTGCGTGCAGCTGACAGCAACCTTCAGCTTCCAGTCTGTTTCTCCATCCAGCTGGTCAGTCCGAATGAAACATGAACCTAGAAGTGAGAGGGAGAGACAGAGGGATGGGTTTTACCTCAACAGATTCAGTCTGGGCTCAACCACAATGACTTTCCAATTAGCCCACAGGCCCCACACTGGAAACGAGCCGAGTGCTTGCTCCAGGACTACTCCAGCACCTCACAACAGCACAGCTTTGCTGGTCAAATTAACGTGGGTATGACCAGGGGGTGGAATCCCACTTCACAGGCCTCTTTGGAGCTCTGCAACAGGTATCCACACAGTGCTGGCACAGGATGCAGCTGCACTGGCTGCAGCTGGAACCCTGTCTGTCTGCCTCTGTTTTCCTGGAAGAGCTCGGTCACTGGTGCAATTCCAGCTCAGCAGAGCAAGGAACTGGGATTCCGGTGTCTTTGCTGCCAGGACATCACACACTTCCGCTGCTTACAGTCACCTGGCTCCTCTGAACTATGATCTTCAACTGCTATCCTTAAGATGAGGAGCATTCAGAACAACATGGGTCATGTATTCAGGGCTCTTGATATGGGTGGTAGCGAGAGCACAAGGGGAAAGGGTTCCAGCCTTGAGGAGGGGAGACTGAGGCTGGACAGGAGGAAGCAATTCTTTGATGTTGAGGGTGCTGAGATGCTGGAACAGGGTGCCCAAGGCAGCTGTGGCTGCCCCATCCCTGGCAGTGCTGAAGGCCAGGCTGGCTGGGGCCCTGAGTACCCTGCTCTAGTGAAAGTGCCACTGCCTGTGCAGGGGGGCTGGGAGATCTCTAGGGTCCCTTCCAACCCCGGCCAGTCTGTGATTCTCTGATGTAGTCTATGGAAAAGAAGTAATTCTGAGTTATCTGCAACCATCAGGGACCCAGGGCTCCAAGAAACCTGCCAGCACTGGCACAGTACTCAGGACATGAAGGAAGCTCACGACTGAGACAGGGAAGAGAAGCAGCAGAGAAAGAAGATGCTTTCTCAAAAGAGAAGATGGATTGCAGTGCAGAGCATCTACCCCCCCCGTAACCCAGCTGATGGGGTATCAAGACCAGAGATCACATCGGCTGCTAACCTAAGGCTTAAAACCCACACAACAATGTGAATCCATTGAAAACAATTAGCTCCAGTTTCCACCTAGTTGGAAGCCTGTAGGAAAGGTGGTAAAATACAGCAGTGCTCTTCACAGTGCTCCTGCTGCACTCAAAAAGCCCTGACTCTTCGGAACTACAGTGTCCCTGACACTACAGCCCGACAACCAGACACTGCTGAGCAAAGTAACACCAGACTGCTGTGCTTACTCACACACCTGACACCACGTGTGCAGACACTCGTGCTTCTGCACCCACAGCTCCTCCTCTGCTCCAAACAATCCAGCCAAAACTTAATCCCTACAAGTGAGAGGGCTGCACTCAGACTGAAGGCAGAGCTGGCAGAGGACTTCAGCCAGGAGACAATGGGTGTCTGGAAGCTCGGGGTCTACCAGCCAGTCCAGCCAGCTACTGGGGAACACAAAAGGGGGAGAGAGAGAGATTCTTTTGCAGGACACGTGGACTCTGGTGTAAGTAAACTCTAACACAAGCCAATGTTTAATTCATCGAGACCTGTAAACGAAGCAGCTCGATGAGAGGAGGGTCTGAAAGGCCACGCTGGAGGGAGAAGCCTTCTGAAACCAGACCTGACTAGAAGGCAGCATTCTTGCACAGAGGGCTTGAAAGGAGCTTCCAAGCCCTCCTGCAGCAGCTGTTACTGGATTAAGAGAATAGCAAGTACAGCCAGCCTGGAACGTGAACACCCTCAGCTTTTAGAGCGGTGTCACAACCGTCTCACCCAAAGGTGCAAAGCCTCATCTTAAACTTCTTGAAAAGCTGAACTTAAACATGTGACAGGATTTTGTACGGGTTTTCTTCTACAAATAAAATACTAGCAAACACTTCTGAGGAGTTCAAGCAGGACACAGAGCTGCTGGAGGGTGTCCAGCGTAGAGCAACGAAGAGGATGAAGGAAGGAGAGCAGCTCCCTGATGAGGAAAGGCTGAGGGAGCTGGGGCTCTGGAGCTGGGAGAAGAGGAGGCTGAGGGGGGACCTCATTCATGTCTCTAAATCTGTAAGGGGTGGGTGTCAGGAGGATGGAGCCAGGCTCTGCTCAAGGGCATCTGGGGATAGGACAAGGGGCACTGGGTGCCAGCTGGAACAGAGGAGGGTCCCTCTCAATCTCAGCAGGACCTTCTTCCCAAGGAGGGTCCCGGAGCACTGGACCAGGCTGCCCAGGGGGGCTGTGGAGTCTCCTTCTCTGCAGATGTTCCAGCCCCTCCTGGCTGTGTTCCTGTGCCACTGGGTCTGGGTGATCCTGCTGTGGCAGGGGGACTGGACTGGGTGATCTTGTGAGTTCCCTTCTGATTCTACGCACAAGGGTGAGGTAGCTGGAAATACTGTGGTTTCAGTGCTCTTTCTGTCCAGGGCAGAGCCGAGCCCACTCCCCACCATCCTTGTCCTGTACAAGGCATGTCGTGGCTCTCTTTACCCTCCCTGTCAATGGCTGCTCTCTTCCATCAATTTCATTTAGAATTATACTATAGATCAATGCAGTTCAAGAGCAGTGTGGCTCCCGCGAACGGTTGACTGCACATATATTCATTTAATAGAGCTCACACTATGACAAGTATTGGCCAGCTGCATTTCCTCTCCACTTCAGCAGTTCCTTCCATCAATAACTTCTCTCATCGGCCGCTTCCCTCCTATCCAGAAAAAGGGGGTGTTTTCTGCCAGCTCAGCTTTCAATAGTGATCACAACAGCAAAACCCGAACAATACAATCCTCCTGCTCCTCCAACACCGCGGCGGGTTTGACTAAGTAGTTGTACTGATGTGATACTGATTTTAAACCTGGCTTAACCGGGCTATAAACACGGGAGATTAAACAAGTAATGAGAAGAGCTGCAGAAAGCCAGCTCCTCACCCCCACCCAGCCCCGGGACCTGTAAAAAACTACTCCCCGCTGGCTGCTGTGGTGAAGTCTCACGCAGTTCAGCGCTAGAAGGAGTCTGAGTCAGCAGTCCACAAGGTTTCTAGAAGGCTGAGTTTCTGAACCAGCAGCTCCTGCAGCTGCTCCGCCGAGCACCGAAGGCAGTGGAACCTGGCGCTGGGGTCTCTACAGCGGAAAACACCCAACCCCATTCTGAGCTGAACAGATGAAGGAAGAGATTTACTTCACCTAGGGCACAAATCACTGTTGGTTTGAGTAGAACTTGGAGAGAAGGGACAAACTGGCAGGGAAGTCAATGCCCTGGGAGGCTGTGGCTGCTCCTTCACCTCTGGCAGTGCCCAAGGCCAGGCTGGATGGGACTCTGGGCAACCTGCTCTGGTGAGAGGTGTCGCTGGCCATCGCAGGGGCTTGGAACTAAAGACTTTTAAGGCCCTTTGCAACCCTTAGAACCACTCTATGATTCTATGACAAGAGTACTCCCACACTCCTGCCCTTTGCTTTTGGTTGGGTTGGAAGGGAGCTCAGAGCTCACCCAGTGCCACCCCCCTGCCACGGGCAGCGGCACCTCTCCCCAGCCTAGAGTGTTCAGAGCCCCATCCAACCTGGCCTTGGACACTGCCAGGGATGGAGCAGCCACAGCCTCCCTGGGCAGCCTGTGCCAGGACCTCAGCCCCCTCCCAGGGAGGGATTTCTGCCTCAGATCTCAGCTCAATCTCCTCTTTCAGCTTGAGCCCATCCCTCTTGTCCTAGCACTAGAGCCCCTCGTAAAAAGTCCCTCTCCAGCTCTCCTGTAGCCCCCTTCAGGGACTGGAAGGTCACTATCAGGTCCCCCCGGGTGCCTTCTCCTCTCCAGGCTGAACAATAATTCTCTCAGCCTGTCCTCACAGCAGCGGGACCGTAGCCTCCTCTGGCCTCACTCCTACAGTTCCACTCCTTACACTAAAGACCCCCTAACTGAAGAGAGTTGCCAGTAAGCACAGAAGAGGACAGACACGTAAAGCCCCCGCGTGCCCAGCACACGTTTCACTGTTACTCTGTGCTGACGATGCATTAGAGGGAGCCGACGGTGAACCCCGAGCACGGAGCAGATCTGCAGGCCGACCCGGAGATGCCTATGCCTGTTTTACACTGAAAACCACCCACCCCGGTCTCTGAAAGCTATCGGTGCTTTCCTGCACAAAAGCAGGGTTGAACTGCACACTGGGCTGGGATCCGATACTGCGAACCCGCGGTGTCTGGGAGAACAACCACCCTACAGTCAAACAGCACCGACCGGCTACGGCACCGCGGGGAACTCACAGCGGGCACTCTTAGAGCACAAACCCACCCCCCCATCCCCGGCTCTGCGCCCGGGCTCCTCCAGCTGGAGCTGAGGAACCAGAATGGTGGCTGCCTTCTCTCTCAGGAGCTGCAGGCAATGAATTTTTTACCGACGAGAACAACAGCTACAAGCGGTGCCTCTCAGCGCCCCGCAAAACTGCCTCACTCTATCTGCCTGCCTGGATCCTCTTACAGCCCGCTTATGAATACTTGATTGGAGTTTGTATAATTGACAAGAGTTGTTAGGAAAGGAAGGTTTTAACGGCAATCAAATTAAGATCGAGCGGTATAAGTGTCACTGCGAAGAGCCTGCATCAAGTGGTGATGAATTAATTGATGGGAAGCGGAGCACAGGCAGCGCTGGTGTCGTAAGCGGCAAGATCGCGGCCGGCCGTGTGACCGGGCTTCCTTCAAGGCAAACACATGGGAAGAGAGGGGACAGACCCCACAACGGGGAAAGAGTGGCCTTCACACACCCAACGCCACAGCACTGAAGAACATCTCTAAATCACTGATGTCACTTAAGTGACTGCGAGCATGGAGGTTTCACACCGATGACAGGAGGAACGGCAGCACCGAGATGATGGGGCTGGAGGACAGAGGCTCGGGTACCACTAGAACAAGGAGGAGGAAAGAAGCAGCCCAGGACACCTGAAACACCCCCGACGTTTAAGCCACGATGCCATCCCAGAAAAAAAATGCAGTGGCATTTACAGAGGCCTAGTGAAATGAGTCCAAGGCATCCGTTTGGCTTAAGCCCACGAAAGAACGGCGTGCGCTCGAGATATTTGATCTGAATTAAGAAACCGATGAAGCAATCGATTAATTGGAATTTAAGCCATCAGTCACTGGATCCATCACCAGATTCATTTACATTCTAAACAATCAGCTGATGGTCTTATAGGATACCTCGTATTAATACACGGTCAATATGATACCCCAAACCCATCGCGGGCCCTTATTGACAGGCGCAGAGATGCTTTTAATCCAAGCCTGATCGCACGGCATCTTTGCTGAATTGCTGTATTGATTCTGCTCGCTGTAGGAATTGTTCTCTCTTCCTATTCTAAACCTTCGGGAAGTCTCTTATGCCAACTCTCAGAATAAAGAGCATCCTGGCTGGCCTGTATTGTTCTGAGGTAGACTGGAGGGTGCTCACAAGCACCACTTCGCTCTTCCATAATACAGGGGTTGAAGTGGCACTTTGCTCTGTTACTCTACAGATGTGGGCTGGAAACAGCTTTTCATAGACTCCTAGAATCCTTAGGGATCAGAAAGGACCTCGAAAGATCACCCAGTCCAGTCCCCCTGCCACAGCAGGGTCACCCAGACCCAGTGGCACAGGAACACAGCCAGGCGGGGCTGGAACGTCTGCAGAGAAGGAGACTCCACAACCCCCCTGGGCAGCCCCTTCCAGGGCTCCGGGACCCTCCCTGGGAAGAAGGTCCTGCTGAGATTGAGAGGGAACCTCCTCTGTTCCAGCTGGCACCCAGTGTCCCTGGGTCTCTTGAACTGGCAGAAGAGGAGGCTGAGGGGTGCCCTCTCCCATTAATCTGCTGAAACAGATCCCCACCATCCATCTACCTGACCGTTCCAGAGTGGCCACAGCACAACGTTAGCAGGAGCACAAAGGCACCACAGAACCAGCCGGGCTTCTCCAAACGTACCCGTTTTTTCCGAGGTCCTGAGGAACACCATGTCGGACGGGATGCGCTGGTTCTAAGGAGAGGGGAAATAAAGAAGAGGAAGGTTGGTTTTTGTGGAAGCAGAGGGGAATAAAAAAATCATCAGAGAATTGCAATCCAATGTCCAGTAAGATCTATCAACAGAAGGTCACACTTGGATTGAAACTCAATTACCACAGGATTTCTCCCCGTGCTTTACATTCAGCATTTGCAATGCAGAAATCAATAGTTTCCAAAAATTATACAATAAGCAAAGAGCAGCTAATCCTTTCGGATGCCCTGTGTAACTCGGCCATAAATACCTGAAGAACTACAACGCAGGCAGTGTTTCTCGCCTGGAAACAGTGGTTTGGGAAGAGAAGTCTCTCATTAAAGTGGGTTTAAGCTGATTTTCCTGCTCCGAACCCTGACACTCAACCGCGGGGGAGATGCGCAGTGACACCGAGCACCTCTGGGCACTCGGGCTGCAGGCATGCCATACACCGGGTATTCTCTGAGCACACCACACGAACACACAAGGCCCAGCAAGGCAGGGAGGAGCACTGTCCTGTTTCCCACATCCCTAACCCACACACACACAACAGCAATTCCCTCCCTGCTCCCTATGGCCCCCGTGTGCGTCAGCTGCATCACAGCCCCTCCAGCCACCTCCCTTTCAAGCACACAATTCCCAACACCAAATCTTGTCTTCTGTCGGCCACCCTGAGCTTCCAGGTTAAACAAAATTCGGAGCACCATCCTCCCGCAGCCCTGCTGTCTGCTCCAGACCCTCTGCTGTCTGCCCGCTTGCTCACCAGGCACCTACAGCACCAGTTACACACTGGCAACCTAGGGGCTAACAGCGAAGAACTGGGGGGAGTAAAGACAACCACTGCGGAAACACCTGAAAGGGACACAGAGCCTTGAAAGAATAAAGCAACAGACTAGGATGACAGAGACTCAAGCGAAGAGTGGACAGGGCGATGGGCGAAGAGGCTGCGCGGAGCTGCAGGTCCTTCCATCACAACTGGTGTCCAGGATGCGACGGCTCGACCAGGAGGGCAGGAGACACAGACCCTCCTCACACGGACAGTACCTCTGTTTCAGAATAAACTTCATCTTCACGTGGTTGATCCTGCCCTGAAAGGCTCTGCAAACCTAAGGCTCCTCTTCAGCTGTCAGGAGCTCAGCTGTCCGAGTGGAAAAGAATGGAAAAGAAAGGCGTGTAAGGGAGTCCAGCGCCTGGCACACGGGTACACGGGCAGTCCTAGCCACTGGGCCTCTGCATCAAAGGGCAAGATATTCAGCACGGGACACAGCACTCAAAGTGGTGTCTCACCAGAGAAGAATCATGTCTGTAGATCTGCTGGCTGCTCACCCCAGGACACGGCAGAGCTTCCGCCAGCTCATGTGGAGCTTTTCACTGGTTAACAGCCCAACTCCTTTTGGTTGGCAGTGATTCCCATGCGTTCGTGTTTGTACAGCACGATGAGCAAAAGCTTCACTGAATCACAGTGACTGAGGCTGGCAAAGCCCTCTGAGCTCAGCCAGCCCAGCCCAACACCCAACATCACCCCAGCGNTAAGTCTCCTCCAGCTTCCTCAGCCTCTCCTCATCAGCCTTTCCCTCCCGTCCCTTCCCCAGCCTCGTTGCTCCTCTGCACCTGCTCCAGTACCTCCATCTCTCTTGCAGGGAGGGGTCCTCCCCAGAGGAGGCCTCCCCAGTGCTCAGTGTAAGGGGAGAATGACATCCCTAGTCCTGCTGGCCACACTAGTGCTGATCCCAGCTAGGATGCCCTTGGCCTTTGGTGCCACCTGGGCACCCTGCTGGCTCCTGCTCAGCCGGCTGTCACCCAGTGCTGCCAGGCTCCTCTCCAGCCACTCATCCCCCCTCATCCCACCCATCCATGCAGAATGCTCACCTAGCACAGCTATTTCTGGAACCTTCCTGCGTTAGAAAACATAACTAAACCTAACGACCCTCATTACCAGCACCAGCCCGGCCTCAGCAAGGAATGCTTCCTGTTCTGAGTCTGGAAAAAACTGCAGTGAACCCATTACCCTTAATCTCCACCATCACAGCCTTGTTAGAGGGAAGGAGAAAAAAAAAGAGGAAAGGGAAAATGCAACTTCAGAATTAAATAAATCTTTCCTTAAATGACAATAACAATTAAACAGAGACCCTGACTCCATATGGATTAGCTATACATTTTTGCAGCTTCCCTGCCAGCCCTGACACAAATCCATTACACAAGTTTCAGGTTACTGGCTTCCTGCCCACAAACTTCCAGTTACTGGTAAACAAGGTAGAGCTGGTGACCCAGAGCCCTGAACGCTGAAACATCAGTCACAGAACCATCCCGGCTGGAAAGGACCCCCTGGATCCCCCATCCAACCATCCCCACCCCAACCAAACCCCTCAGTCCCTGAGAGACTGACAGACACAGCCTGACCCCCTCCCTGCTGCCCCTCGAGCAGGGCTGAAGCACCACGGCTACAGGGTTCTTCAACACCTCCAGGCAGGGGGACTCCAGCACCTCCCTGGGAAGGCCCTGCCAGTGCCCAACCACTCTGGCTGCAGAGAATCTCTGCCTCAGAGCCAGTCTGACCCTCCCCTGCCTCAGCTGCAGAGCNAGATGAGCCCAGAACTGAACACAGGACTCAAGAGGAAGCCTCCCAAGGGCCGAGTCCAAGGGCACGAGAACTCCCTTCTCCTCCTGATCCAGGCCAGGATGCTGTTGGCCACCTGGGCACCCTGCTGGTCCTGTGAAGCCAGCTGTCTGCCAGCACCCCCAGGTCCTGTCTCCCTCATCCCCCAACCCGTAGCAGTGCCTGGGGCTGTTGTGACCAGCCCAGGCCCAGCAATGAAGGCTGATTCGATGACTTCTGGTTGAGTCAGCTTCCACCAAGGATGTCACTTAACTCCAGCAACCCTTCAGCTGAACGGCTAACTCCATCTCAGCCTCCTCTCCTCCAGACTAAACCACCCCCGTTCCCTCAGCCCTGCTCACAGAGCCCGTTCTCCAGCCCTCTCCACCACCTCAACCCTCACCATTAGCGCTGGCACTGTGGAGCAACGATCCCCCCGCGGAGCTGCACCTAGTCACTCCAACAGAGCGACTCTAACAGAGCGAGTCCCCAGCAACAGACGGCAAGCACGCCACAGGAATCTCCAACACCTCATTACGCAGCACACGAGGCTGTGCCGTAGGCTGCCCCAGACGAGCGGCAGCACTCTGTCAATCAGCCTCCCCAACATATTTATCAAAGGGGAACAAGTCGAAGTGACAGCGTGCACCCAGTCGAGGCGTTCAGAACACCCATGAAGGGACGCTGTGATCTCAGTTAGCACGGAGATGAAGCTAGAAATGTTTATTGCTCCATCCTGAGATGTGAATATGTTAGTTGTGAAGATGCCTTGAATGCATTGTTCTGCTTAAGTCTTGGCAGAATGAGAGCGCCAGGCAAGGAGGGGTTCTGGTTCTCTGAGTGTTTGTCTGTGCTGCAGACTTGCGGATTCATTCCTAGAGCTCTACTGACAAAAGAGTACTTGCCCAGCTACTGGGTTCTCACAGCCAACACTGAGCTACCCGAGAGTGCCAGCCAGACTAGGAATCAAGAAAACCCACAAACACATCTCTACTCTGCAATAGGACAAGAGGGCAGGGCCAGAGGAGGGTTAGGTTGGCTGTTAGGAAGCCCTTCCTCAGGGAAAGGGTGCTCAGAGCCTGGACTGGACTGCCCAGGGCAGTGGGGGAGTCCCTGTGGCTGGAGGGGTTGAAGGACAGCCTGGCTGTGGCCCTGAGTGCCCTGGTCTAGCTGCTGGGGTGATACTAGGTGCTAGGCTGAGCACAGAGGGCTTTGCCAGCCTCAATCACTCTGTGACTGAGGCTATAATTATTCAAAGATACCTTTTCTACGCCTTGCAAGTGATCTTTCTCCAGTTTCTATAATGAATCTCCAGCTCTCCAGTCAGTCTTCCAGTTTCCCCTACAACTAACTACAGCACCAGTTTTGCATTCACTGTCCTTCTGTCTCCACTGCTATAAGGCACCACGTCCTTCTCTTATCGACTACAGTACTCCTGTCCTAAGGGAAAGAGGCAGCTCTCAGTTGTCCTCTGCATCTGTCCAGGATTGCATCCTCCCCTGAACTCAGCCCTGCACAACACTGGATTCCTCTCCATACCAGCTCAGAGTAAGAAACAGTCAGTGCTGTCCCTGCAGAGAAAAGCTCTCCGAGGTTTAAGCTGAAGCATTGCTGTTCCATGCTTCCCAAGGCTGTTGTTCATACTAATTGCTAGGAATTCCATGTGCTCCTGATAATTCCCAACTGTGAGAGTCAGGTTCACAGCCTCTTGGCACCTCCAAAATGCACTGCAGGCAGTCAGGAAGATACAGGGTCTGACCTCATCGGGTTGTCCCTTCAGTCGGCTTCATTTGGAACGCTGCTCCCGTAGGAAACCGAGACTGCAACTTAGCACAGGCCGAGGGGAGCACCCAGGCCCCCGCGCGTCTGCGTGAGGCAGGGGACCGTTTTGCAGCGACAGGCTCACAGTTCCCATGCTGTTCAGAGTTTTCAAGTTTAAAATCAAACCCACTCTTCTGCTTTCAAGGATGAGCAGTGTTTTCTTCTACTCGGGCTCCTCCTGCCCTAGGACTGGTGCCTCTCAAAATCTAGTTGAGTCGGTAGACGTATCAGCGAGAGCCGGAGTGCTTTAAGCAGAGCAGAGCTGCTCTAAAATTAATCAAGCCTGTTTAGCCCAAGCAAAAGACAATCATCAGAGGATATTCAACGTTTTAACACAGCAAAGCCTCTCGCTTCAAGTTGTTAGTGTTTGTGAGGCAGTCACTAGTTAACATATGGATCTTCAGCTCAAATGAGTCATTAATTTCACTGCACAAGTGCTGCTGATGCATCTCCCAGTCAAATACAATGTGCGCTTGTTCCTTTGCCGTTAGACTGAGCAATTGAACACTTCACTCCCCACTGCTTCTTTGGCTGAGGAGTCACAGTCTGCGATGCAAAATTGCTTGCTCCGACAAAATTCCCCACAGCCCCGAAACCCATCGCACTTCCTCAGCCTGAAGCCACCCCCAAGTTAAAAGGTGGCGGCTTTGCCGGGGCAGGAGGCAGCGTGATGCTGAAGTACAACGTTCAAACCACCCTATGCATCTCAGGGAGGTAACGGATGAACTCTTCCTCCCAGAACTCTGCTCATCATCCTGAATTAAACAATGACACCAGGAGTGAGGCTTTGCTGGAGGGTTTCCTTTGTCAGGGTAGTCTGCTCCACTGAATCGGAGTAAAACCACCACAGAGTTTAGAAGAGTCTACTCCCTGCCCGGGTTTCACCAGGGATTACTCTGCCAGGCTGCAGCTCACCAAGCACCACTTCAAACAACGCTGTAGATACCAGCTGCACCTTCAGCTGCCTCCTTGCAGCGTGTCCATAGCTTAGCTCTGGAAGGCACAGCGTGACGGGAACCACTTGCTGACCCCCAGGAAGTAAAACCCATTCCCTTTGCCAAGGTTACAGCTGTTTCTTAGGCCCCCAGAAAGCCAACTGCAACGAGC
The DNA here is from genome assembly GCA_013397515.1 of Upupa epops. Classification (NCBI taxonomy): domain Eukaryota; kingdom Metazoa; phylum Chordata; class Aves; order Bucerotiformes; family Upupidae; genus Upupa; species Upupa epops. Next base: position 58,960 of record VZRI01011478.1, read on the forward strand.
CAGCACTACTGCTGCTGCCGTACCGATGGAGACAGAACAGTTCACAGCTCTCACTCACCTCTGCAATCAAAAGGGAGCATTCTCAAAAGGAAACAGAGCTCCTATGGTTGTGTGTTACTGGATTCTACGTTAGACATTGCTAGATGAATATCCTAATTAGAGAATACAAACACTACACGCCTCAGAAAAGTCTTCCTCGAAGGCTTCACACACAGACAAACACCATCAGGGGGCAAACAGACAGCACACTGACCACAGCACAAGCTAGAGAGTTTAACTCAGCAACCACAGTCCCTCCGCTAGGTGAGCGTGAGCGTAGAGCAGCTGGTACGACACACAACGTTCACACCCAGTTAAACTTCTAATTCACCCCGAAACAGAGTCCCGTGAATACTCTCAGGTAAGACTCGAACTCAAACACCAGGCAGCACTTCACAGGTAAGTACCTTGATCAACTTTTCTTCAGAAGATAATTAGCAATTAACAACCTTTAGTCTCTAAAATATATTTAAAAATAGCAACCTTTTCCACTATGATGAGGTCTCCAACTTGTATGTCTGAACTCTTAACTTGCACTTTACCTTGAAAAGAAGAAGAAAGGTAATCAACGTAGGCAGGCATTAATCATCACAACACAAAGTGCAGAATGCAAGTGATACCTCGGGATGGTGGGGGGAGAGGCTACAGTTCTCACACACACACACACACACACGGGGTGTTGGATCAACAGGTTAATAACAGCTGTCATCGTTCTGAACACACAGCTCACTGGAAGGAAACAGAGCTTTGTAACCAGATTGTACAAGTATTACAGGAAAAAGTACACGTGGCAGAGACCCAGGCCTGTAGTATTGATAACAGCTGTAGGAGGAGTCTTTCACATCTCCTGCTAGAGAGCAGTTTTATTTCTGATGAGCCAGGAGTCACTGTTGGTACCTGCAGCCCTGTTACCCTTTGCGGGTCACTACAGTTACTGATGGAATTGGCACTGCCTGACTCTCACTGGTGGTCTCATTGGAGAAGGGGAGTCCCTGAAGTCAGAGGAATTGCCTGAAGATTTAATTTCAGGCAAGAACAACATCAAAAGCTGAAAAAAGAGAGCTTCTCCACTGTCTGGAGTCACCCATCCAGCAGCTGCTGTGAACAACTCAAACTCCACATGCTGGGCAATTTAGTCCACATCCCTGGAGGGGTTGAAGAGAGGGGTAGATGTTGCGTCAGGGGACAAGGTTTAGGGGTGATGATAGGGCTGGGAAAAGGTTGGACTCGATGATGTTGAAGGTCTCTTCCAGCTGAAGCCATTCTCTTCTAAAACAAGACTGTCTTTACGAGTGAGCATCATCAGACAGCATTCAGAGACCGTTCAGGTGGCGCAATGCCCCACCTTGATGAGGATGGAGGCAGCCGAAAAGGCACTGAGGATTATTCACCCCAGACATTATTTTTGCAAACTATTTCTCTCTAAACCCATCTCTACAGCAAAACCCCTCTTCACCATCTGTGCAGTCACCAATCAAAAGTCCAAAGCTGTCAGAAGAGGCTGCGCAGCCAGACTTTATAGTCCTCCACCACGGCGCAAGGCTTTTGCCTCAAGCAACGTGCGGAGCGAGGCAGCGTGGAACGATGAAAGGCGGCTGTGGTAATTCATGGGACTACCGAGACAAAGCCTTTGGGAAGGAACTCTAAACACTAATTAATATCCTACGTGGGCTAACGAGGATTTACCACACAAATAAGCAAGGTGTGGGGGCTCACTACATCAAAAAAGACCTATCCCTCTTGATGAAAGGTGTCTCGGGTGAGTGTAGGCTGCTCCCGAGAGACAGGACCTTCTGCCAGCAGCGTTTTCAAGTGATGTTTCATTTGCTTAAACATCCAGGTACCGTCCCTGGAGTGCTGTGTGGAATCCTGCTGCCAGAGTCTGTGACAGAGCTTGTCTCTGCTGCACCAATACAGAACTCCTACGGAAGCAGCCAAGCACAGCCCAGCATCGCTCAGCCTGAGCTGTCAGTGTGATTCGAATACTCATGATAACACAGCCAGCTCAGGCTGGGGCAGGCAGAGGGGGAAAGCTTAAAGCTACAATGAGTCTAAGCTGAGGATGCTATCTTTCAGTGCAAGCACCATCCCTCAGTCCTTGTTTCCAGCTCATAGCATGAGCTGAGGTTTGACTTTAATCACTGATATAAAGCCTGAGAGAGCAGCTCTCTAGCTTCTAGCTCACTACCTAGAACTGAGTTCTGTCTCCACCTGGGCGAAGTGGAAAGCCTTCAATCTGGATGGTGGAAGGAAACATTCCCCTCAACATTTGCTCTCTTCCAGGCTCTTTTTAGAGGTGGCATAAGAAAAGTGCCCAAGAATGACTCCACTGCTAGGCAGCTGAAGACTTCCTGATTTTATTCTGCTCAAACACTGTCTAACTCAGAAGTCAGCCTCCTTCCCCCAGTTAAAACAAGTCAGTAATCTCAGTTCCAATCCCAGCAGCTTCTTCAGCTGCAGATATGTTTCTCTTTAGTGAACAGTTTTGCACAACAGCTACCCAGAAGTCATTAAACACTCTCTTGTGTCTTCTATGGACAGTACAGTCGACCCAGAGTAACACTGAACCTCGCTGTTTCCCTACTGCTCCAACCAGAGCGAAGGCAGCTGCTTAACCTCTCTGTGTCAGCATCTCCACCCTTGAGAGGAAAAAAAACCCCGAGCCTATTTCAAAGGCAAAACCTATAAACCCTACACAAGTCCTAAAATCACTGGGAACAAAAATGATGCTAGAGGAGTACAAAGTGCAGTTCCACTCTGAAAAGCAACTCTGAGGAGAGGCATTGGTTTCCAGCCTTTTAATTAAATCGGTATCAAGTTTGTTCACTCACGAGAAACAAAGCCTTCTTTCTCCCAGCCATCAGGCTGCAGGTTAGCGCAGCAAACCCACGGGCTTTTTCCACTTGAAGACCAGTGCCAGCAGCAACAGTCGGGCAGAGAACACCGAAACCTTACTGCGTAAACGATGAGGAGTTCGCTGCTTGGTTATGCTGCACAAGAACCCCAATCGTTCTCCAAACCCCTACAAATCTTACTCCCATTTCATTAGGAAGTCCTATTCCTCACCTGAAAGTGGAATTTGTTGGTTTTGGGGTTCCTTGTGACTACAGAACCCTACAGCTTTCAAAAGGTGCAACTCCTCTCGTCGTTATTTTATAGGAGTTTGGGAACAGCTTCAGTTTGAGCGGGGACTGCACTAACATTTCAGCACTAACACTGAGCGTAGCTCAAGCCACTGCAGAGCAGATCGGGAACCTTTACTTCTGTAGAGTGTCAGCGTCTTCAAAAATCAACCCCCCAAGACGGAGCTCACGATGGCACTGACACCAAACCATGGCCGTCAAAATAAACAGAACCCACTCACGGGTAAGAGCTGGCAGCTCTCAAAGCCACCAATGTCAGCCTTGACATCCACTTCAGACCCTCAACTATCAACCCTGTGTGCTCCCAGAACTGGGGGTTTGAGGTTACTAAGGCTGTGGGGCAGGACTGCACTCTCTCTTTTCGAGGAGCTTCACCATAACAGATCTAGAAAACGAACAAACCCACTAGCAGGTGAAATCATGACTCAAAGAGAAACCCGCGGAGAGCCCACGTCTTTCCAGATGGCGTTAAGGACTGTGCAGCTCTGGCCACGACCTGTGCTGAACAACCGCTAACCACCCCCTCTGCAAAGGTCCACGGTGCCGTGGTCTGCTCTAAACGTGGGCGAAGCTGCTTCAGGCAGCCGGGCAAGGGCAGAATGAGAGGTAAATATTGCAGCAAGCAATGCAAGTCTCTACCCTGCGACGAAGCAGCGTAACATCCTCTCAGCTGCCAAGCTACATCAGCAGCAGCGAGGCCGTCTGCCTGTTTATTTACCTTTCCACTACTTTAAAACGAGGGGTGAGATTCCAGACAGAACACACTTGTCTGCCATTACAAGCTCCTCACCCGCCTTTCCTGGAGCGAGTTATTATCCAGAGCTACCCCAAGAGTTCATTTTCTAATGGAGACTCCAAGATCTGATGAAGTTACTCCTCCCGCTACCTCTCAGAAGAGCATTTGCCAAGACACACAGAGCAGTGCAACGCGAGGAACGTTAGGCCCTGGTGAACAGGCTTTACCCGACACGAGGAATGCCGCTTACTCTGAGGGCTTCAGACACAGCCTCGTACTCCTGAACAGCTTCCTTCTTTCTAGACCTTTCCTGCCAAGGAAAATCCTTACGAGAGACTTTCCAGGGTATTACAGCAACACAACTTTGGAGGGTAACAGCAAGGTCGTGTTGGTTTTGTACGGTTATTCATTACAGTCCCAGCCGGTAACAGCTTGGGCATTACTTTCTGGCGCCGATCGCTGTGGCGCTGCGTTCTGAATCCCAACAGGCAAACGTGCTAAGCGACACAAACAGAGAGGAGAGCAGCGGGTTCCTCTCTTACACCCCTGTTTAAAGCGTACGCTCTCCTACCACATGGAATTGCTTCTTCACAGCTCAAGTGCTTCATTTCCTTTACAGCCTCTGTGAACAACTTTCAGGGGTGTTGAGTCCGAAGTAAAAAAAGGCCCTAACTCCAATGTCTCCTCCTCTTCATTTCAGGCAAGAAACCTGCTTGGCTTCCCCGCCTGATCCTGTGGATTGCAAATCCTATGCAAACGCTGAAAGCAATAGTTTATGTCCTGAAGCTGACTCACAATGCTTCCTCCTCTTCTCAAGCACAATGCGTTTGAAAGGCTCTGGTGAGTTTTCATTAGATCCTGTTTCTCGGTCACTGATCCCGTATTTCCTATATACGCCTGACACACAGCTGACAGCCCCGAGGTCCTGATCGGTATCTGTTTCAGAGAAGAACTGCACTTTGAGGTAACAGGACTACACAGCGGCAGGGCTTGAAATATACATCTCCACTGTGATAAACACACACCTTTCCTCTACAAAGACCCCGGGATTTACAGCACTCCTTACACAGACCCCCTTGAACAGTCCTACAGGGGGATCAAGCGCTGTATTTACTTCGGGCATAGTTTCACTCTGAACAGCGGAGCTGGGGAGTCCTGGGCACTGCTCTGAACCGAAAGGCTGTGAAGGTCTACGCAAGACAAGGCTGAAAACCACGAAGGATTGATACAAAAGCTTTGGCTAACCTCGTACAGTCAGTTTGCTATACAACTGAGAGTTCATTTCCTTGTCTCTCTTGTAACGCCGGAATTCATCAACAGCTTCCCGTACCACCGTGACCGTCAAAACAAAGCCCTGTTAGAGACAGAAGGATGCAGTTCAGAATCCCAGCAGTGCTACAACAGGAAAACACAGGCATGAGCACTACACACAGGACGGACACAGGCGCAGAGGATTGACTTGCTTGGCCCTCTTTTGGATTGCAGTGTTTTCTTCAATCTGGTAAACAGCACCTTGAGTTAGCCCCCCCCAAAAATACCCTGCTCGTACCCAGTACCATTCTAACCAGATTAACTGCCTCTCCAAACTCAGGGACTCTGATTTGAAATGCGTAGGCAATCTCAAAGAAACCCATTCTCTTGAACTGTAAGTGGTTAAAAATGAAAGCTAAACGAACAGCTGAAGTGTCTTTTATGCTTTACACCCTCTCTGGATGTTGGACCTTTATGCTTTACCCCCCCTCCGGATGTTGGGCTCAAAATGAGAAGTCCATTCCCTGCAGGGCAAATGATAACAAACGAGTGAATGCAGTGGTGTCTCGGGATCTCCAGTACTGGATCCGAGTGCATTACGTCTGCTCCTTGTAAAAACTGTTGAAGTAAAAGACAATGCAAGAAAACCCCAATAAAAACCCTGCCAAATCCACACAGCCCCCCCCCAGCACTCTGGAGGATGTAACCAGCTCCCACCCAGCTGATTTCACCTATCAGGCCAAACAACTCTTTCTTTTCCTTCACAATCTTGAGAGAAAATCCAAACCAACTCATAGCAACTTGGTCTGGGTGGTCCTGCTGTGGCAGGGGGATTGGACTGGGTGATCTTCTGAGGTCCCTCTGATCCCAAAGGATTCTGTGATAGCTGCTCCCCTCAGTGCCAAGAGTTCATCACACTCCTCAAAGGAAACCAAACTGAGCCATCAAGCAATGAAGCCCCACGGGTCTGCCTTCAGTGCTCTCTGTTTTCATCATGCCCACTGAGCTTCGCTCAACCTCCAGTTTATCTCTTTACCTGGAGGTGAATCTTATGCAGCAAAGCTCTTCAAGTAGAAGCCAAGAAGAGTTTGCTCCTGCTTTACCCATGGTTTAATCCATTCTGCCCAGAGTTTACTCCTGCTTTACCCATGGTTCAAACCATTTTACCTCCAGTTCTGTGGGCAAACATGAAACAGCACAGAAGGAAGGCAGAAGAACGTATGCTTCCAACCGTGACCTTGTCTGACAGCATCAAACCGTGAGCAAACAGCAGTGAGCTGAGAGAAATTTAGCCACAGCTCATCTGCGTTACCCACCAGCACTGTCTACCAGCTACAGTGCTACTACTAGCAGCAGCAGTTTTAGTTTGAGGGTTTTTGAAACCTCAGACCAGCCGGTTAACACGAACAGTTCTCATCCTGCAGGGCACGAGTGTGGTGGGGAAGGGAGGGCTCTCACCCAGCAGCTTCAGGAGTACCTGCTGCACAGAACACTGGTTTCAGACAAGCATTGTGCGTACATTACCCACTTCAACCTCCCCACGGGATGGAAAGTTATGGGATCTACACAGACAGGAACTGCATCTGAGCTTAAGCAGACAACCCCTCTAAGTAAGAGTATTTTGCTGTTTACCAGAGGAGCCCAGTACGTGTACAGGTAGCCTATTTTCAGTGCAGGTACAAACTGTGAGCAGGACACGACGAGAAAATAGAGATTCAGGAAAAACTTGAACTGTTCGTATAAAACCTAAAATGAGAAACACAAAACAGATCAGTGTCTTCGCACGGGTAGCCACCGCGTACACCAAAGCCCTCCCACCACAGGGGATGCTTGTCATGGAAATGTAAACAGCCTTCCTAAGCAGCCGCCCAGGAAGTAACACATGGAAATGGAACTGGTGGAGAAGACATCAGTTTTGTACAGAAGTTGGGGAACGGGATGGTATTTCAGGCTGTTTCACTACAGTAGGTACAGTGATAATCTATTTTGAACTTGAATTTCACTATCAGTTTCGGGCACTTCAATACCAGGACACTGAGGAACTGGAGCAGCACCAGACACGGGCAACAGGGTTGGGGAAGGGTCTGGAGAATGAACCATGTGAGGAGCGGCCGAGGGAGCTGGGACTGGTTAGTCTGGAGGAAAGGAAGGTGAGGGGAGACCTTGCTGCTGCCTACAACTACCTGAAAGGAAGGTGTAGAGGTGGGGGCTGGCCTCTTCTCGAAGGTAATAAGTGATAGGACAAGAGGAAATGGTCTCAAGCTGCACCAGGAGAAGTTTAGGTTGGACCTTGATTTATGTTGGAGCTACTGAATTGGTTGGACTTGATCACCTTAAAGGGTGCCTTCCAACCAACGAGATTGCATGAATCTTCAGGTTTTCATTGTCAAAGCCTTTCTTTTTAAAGCAGGAACCAACCAAAGCAACATCTCCTCCTCATTCTAGGCAAACAAACCCAATGAAGACACAACACGGCTTCTTAGGAAGAAGGGTGGCAGAACCACCTCCACTCCACGACAGAAGTACTGTCTGAAGAATTTCATTCCAAACCAGAAACATCGCTACTTTTAAAACTGCAGTAAGAAATCAGCTCTGAAAAGCACCGCTTTACTAACGGAGCCTTTCCCCATCACCAAATAAACTGAAGAGGTGGGTTGGTTTGGACCTCTGAGCCCAACGGCTTCTAGGTTTTTCAAGGGCAGGGATTCACAGGAAATATCTGTGGGAGTAGACGGCTGTTGTCAACTGTTTATTTCTCAGCTGAAGGCAGTGCTTTGCAGCCTGCTCACATCTGACTGTGCAGAAGTGCTTCTGTTTTGAAAAGAGGATTACACATTCTGAAGATGATTAGAGAAGCACAAGGAAACCCAGCACAAGTTTCTACAGCTTCGCTGGACTCCGAGCGCTCAATCACACGCCCTGCACGTCTGCAGTAAGTTGAGAACAGGAGAATTCGGGGGGGAAAGCAGCACTGCTCTCAACCATCGATTTTCACTGAAGGCATCGAGATAATTATGAAAGAATTTGGGCAAATGCAGTTATCCTCTTGCACCATCATCAAAACCCAGCCCAGGACACAGAGCCAGCCCAAGAGCCACACGCGGCCAGCAGCCTTACCCCTGGGATAAAGGTAAAGACGTTGTACTTTTGATTCTTTATGGCATTCTTGGGATATTTTTCTTCACACTTTTCAGGACACCCAAGCCACACGGTGCGAGCCTTCAGCTCTTTCTTTCTTCGGCAGATGTTTATGAGCCAGTCAGAACAACTGCAAGGAAAAACAGTTCTTTTACAACTGGAAATGTACTCGATGTCACCAGCATTTCCAAACCTGCAAGCCTAAAGGAAAAGGAGCTAAAAGAACCAGCTTTAAGAGTGTTTGCCACAAGTGTGTCCTTCCAGGGAGGGGGCAGCCACAACCTCCCTGGGCAACCTGGTCCAATGTCTTGCTACCTCACTGTGAAGAGCTTCCTCCTGACTTCCAGCCTAAATCTCCCCTCTTCCAGCTGGAAACCATTCCCCCTGCTCCTACCACTCCAAGCCCTTGGAAACAGCTCCTTCACAGCTTTCCTGTAGCCCTCTTCAGGGACTGGAAGGCTGCTCTAAGATCTCCCTGGAGTCTCTTCTCCAGGCTGAAGAGCCCCAACTCTCTCAGCCTGTCCCTGTAGGAGAGGTGCTACAGTCCTCCACTCGACGCATCCCAACAGCTCCATCTCCTTCCTGTGCTGGGGGCTCCAGAACTGGATGCGGTACTGCAGATGGGGTCTCAGGAGAGCAGAATCACCCTAGTGATTGTCTCACCGTACTGGTCACACTTCTCTTGATGCAGTGTCCTTGCCAACTCCTGCACTGAGCACTGTCTTGTGAAGCTCGTGGCAAGGCATGTTGCCTGCACCCACACAACAGGCCACCTCTATCAAAAATGAGCTAATTAATAAAAAAAACCCCAAGGGTCAACAGATATTAAATGGTTTTGCAGCAACAGGCTTCCTTTTTGTTTGAAGCAACACCCAGCACAGCGGTGACAGCAGCACCCAAACCCACATTTCCAAAGCCCAGCGCCACAGGCTGCAGTAACTGTTCAGTAAGAACCCTTAACTTTCTCCTAAACAGAGTGCATCTCTCCGAGTCAAAAGCTAGAGTAAAAGTCCCCGCTGACTGTGCGGCTCCAACACTAAAGGCTTTTCTTATTTCCCCTTTTCAGTACTTTTATCCGACAAGCTCGACCGCCAGGATCTTTCAGCAGCCGGCATTTTCATCAGAATGGCCGGAGAACGTACAAGCCCCGATATTGTCTGCAGGGGTCAGCTCCTCCTTATTAGGTTTTAAGTAGCAGAAAGTAGTTCTGCAAAGAAAACATACTGTAATTATTGTCCTCAACAGGTAGCTTCAGTAATCAGGCCAAAAGCAACACAGTGGCCATGTCATTCCGAGGAGATCAGCATTTTCCCATGCGTCTGCATAACAAACGCGCTGCGGATTAATTGAAAGAGTACAGGCCATCTCGGAGCCCAAATTAATCCCAGCATTTGATATCCCCCTCACTTCATATGGAAATGCCATTCACTGGCACCGTTTTCATAGGGACAAAGTGGTTTTTGATAACAAGTGGAATGTAAATCTCATGAGAAAGAAATCAATCCAGCCCAAAGAACTCCAGAGTATTGATCTATGAGCATTATAATTTCACGAGCTGGAAGAGAATGCGTAAGTTAAAGGGGAACTGATCACAGCCACAGAACAGCTGCTGTACCACAAAGTTTTCTTTTAACTGCGCCATGAAAGCCAGAAATAAGCAGGGTTTGAAGCTAGAAGTTACACCGGCTGAACTAAGGCTCCGTTTTGCTCCAAATCAAAGAGCACGCTTGATTTAATTATGATTTTTTTCCCTGTGAGCGTCAAACCTGCTCCAAGGGCTGTGGATTCACACACGGAGCTCCCACCGCTCACTTCTGATCAACGAGGACACTGTCTCAAGAGTGGTTTAAAGCTGGATGAAGGATTTTTACCTAAACTGCACTGTAAACTCTGTCAGAAAGTACCCCTGTCGGCCCCTGTCTAAACGGGGAGTGCTTTTTCAACCAACCAGAGTCCCTCTGTGATAGGGCAGCCACACTCCACAGCACATAAAATCAGAGAACCCTAGAATCCTTAAGGATGGGACCCCAAAACATCATCCAGTCCAACCCCCCTGCCACAGCAGGGTCACCCAGACCAAGCGGCACAGGAACACAGCCAGGCGGGTCCTAATGCTGCAAAGAGATGGAAACCATCCTCTCAGAGGAACAGGACTAATCCTAACAAGGCAAGACAGAAAACCCTGGCCCGGCTGGGTGGAGGGAGGTTTGTTTGTTTGCAACAAGTGAAGTGATTCTGAACACAAACACAAGACTTCCAGTGAGAACCCAAAAGAACTCGGGGCCCCCTGGGCTAGGTCCCAGCTCTTTCATTGTGTTCACCTTTCTGCCACAGCTCGGGGACATTTCCCATTCAGTTTAAGGCACGCAAGGAAACTCTCCCTGTGGAAGCTGAGATTTCAAGGCTGCCCCATCGTGGAGATCAGATAATTTCCACAAAAAGAGGGTGAAATTTTAAATCCTGTTGCACTGCACAGGCTCCGGAGTGCTCTGCTGCACTCGATCCCAGACTGCCCTGCAAAGAATGCAGCTTGCCTTTCTGTTGCTTGCATAATGTATAATCCACCTTCAACATGCATGTAGCCAGGAGGATTAGGGAAGGGATTGTGCCTGTGTACTCAGCACTGGTGAGGCCACATCTCAAGGACTCTGTGCAGTGTGGGCACTCACTACATGAGAAACACTGAGGTCTGGGGGTGGGTTCAAAGAGGGACAACAAGGCAAAGCAATCAGCAGCTGCATGGCCAGCAAACGACTGGGATGCACTCTCGCACACACTCACACAACACAAGATCATCCGGTGA
>VZRI01011479.1:0-141389 GCA_013397515.1 Upupa epops
GATTCCTAATGATTATATGATTCTGTGGTATTAGAAAGGCAGTAATGAAATATCTTTTGGAAGAGCAATTGCTAGGTGTGAAAAAAACAATGTATTTATTAGGCTACACATTTTTTGGATGCTCTAATGAGCAAGCTTTATTTAACTCGTATATTCAACATTTTGTTTTGATTTAGATTTCTGCCAAACTGTCCTTAGAATGCTTGTCAATTTTACCTTCTCAGAGTCGGAGTCTGGAGCATATCTATTGCTCTCACATATAATTCCTAAGTTTTATTTCTTAAAAGAAAATTCATAATACTACTTGTCCACAAGACACTTTGTCAGAGTGCAAGACTCTGGTAATTACAGTCAAAGGTTTTGAAGCACCACAGCAAAATAGTTTAGCTATTTGCTTGTCTCACCAACTATTAGTGCTATCCACCAATAACTCAGAAAAATAGTTTATTCATTGCCTTCACTTTATAGCTGAATGTATGTGTAGCTGAAGTCTCTAAGAATGGGAATTTGCTTTCCAGGGAAATCTGGTAATGAACGTAATTTTAGGACTCCACACATTGAACTGGAGTTCAATATAGAGAGTAAAGAATAAAATTAATCAAGATTAAATAAGGAGAATGTACAGCTGAAGAGTTCATGAGACTAGAATTATAAGTATGAATTCTGACCTCTAACAGTTTCTTTTAGAGACAGAAAAACAAAAAATGGTGTGGAATGTTGCTGTCTAGTATTATAGTCAGAGCTGCAGTACTGCTACTGAAATGGTATAATCCTTCTTTATTTAGATCAAAGGACACTCATTAGGACTTTTTGCTGGATGCTAATTAGGGCATTGTGTTGAAATTAATTCTACCATACAATTGATGAAAACTAAACAGAATTTTCTGTGTTCATTCTAACAGCAAAATATGAATCTTCACGGTTTCTCTGGTGTAACATCAATATCATATAGAATCTCTACAAGCTTGAATAATTTAGTTACTCAAATTATGTAGAATCAGTAGGATATGATTCTACAAAATGTTTCTTTAGAACTCAAAAATGGAATCACTTGATATATTTAGCCACATATCTCCCCTGCACTGGAAATATGTCAAACTACAGGTGATGTGATGTTCATCTGAAAGTTTTCTTGTCCAGATACTAACAGATGCAATATATCCCCTCTGCTAGGAATGAGCTAATGCCTTTCTGTAGGCATACAGTAATTCTAATGCCATACAGTAGGAAGTTCTAATTTGATGTTAAACAAACATACTAGTTGTTAATATTCAATCAAGCCATATTTTAGTTCTAGTGATAAGGTTGATAATGCATCATTATTCACAGTATTATAAATGCTTTGCAAGTTGGTGAAGCAAGTAGTTTATTGTGTAACATAGATAAAACTAATCAGGCATAAGAGTTCACTCAAGCCTATTAAATAGAGCAATTTAACACAGTTTGTTAAATAGCTGTCAGCTTACATTTACTTTTTAAGTGTAAAAACTGCATCTAATTAAACTGAGACAGTTGATGCATCTACTGCAGTTCTGTAAGTGTAATGTTATTTACTACTTTTGATTAGTTATATTTATAAAGGCTGTGAAGCTTCAAAGACTTTAGAAGTGACATAAGGCTTTATAAATGACATAAATGTCTAGTTGTTAATTTTGTTTGCATAGGGGTTGACATAGGTTTGAAGAAATGCTGCATTGAAATGATTTCAGAGGCTAAAGTCATAAAGAATGATGTCTTGTCTTACAATCACTCCTGTTAACAGTCAAACTCAGCAGACAGTGAATTCTTACTCTTGAAAAAGTGCATTTACAAACAGGGAATCCATTCTTCCCTCTGTATTTTTGGGATTTCTCAGTTGTTTCTAACCTTTACATTTCTCCCATTATATTAGTGAAAAGAAACTTCAAACATCGTATGTGAGTGTCACAACATTGATAACAAGTAGCTGAAATGATCTAGAACATAGTGTCTCAGAAAGAGACAGGTACAAAAGAGAAAAAGAAATTACTCTTTTTCCAGGTGGTCCAGGTGGTCCAGCTTCACCTGAAGGACCTGGTGGACCCTGCAATGGAAAATGACAAGTTCAGTGGTAAGAAAGAAAAGTTGTTACCTTTATTAAATACAAGACATATCTGCAATATGTTGGCCCTTTCAATAAAAGTGTATAAATTCACAGAGGGAAGTAATACTTGCTTATTCAACAAATCCAGTCTTATGAAATTTTTAATAGCTTTTGCTACTGTACAAAATGCAGTCATCCTTTTTTCTTTTTCTGTTTGCAACAAAACATGTAGACCAGAAAGCATCTGCACACAAGTACTATACAGTTTAGCCTACTGCTTAATGCTATTAAGAATGTTCTTGCTATTTCTGGTGCAGAAGTTGTGAATTTTGATAATTTTTTTTCACTAACTTCTGTTAGTGAAAGATTTTGCTTCATCTCATCAAGTCTGAAGCTAATTAAGATTATTTGGCCACAGCATTCCACAGCTCTCTTCTTATTGCTCCTAACCAATGCCAGCACAAATCCTTAACACATCATTTGTTTCCAGTTCTGAATGAAATTGAGCTCTTGCTTTTAATAGTTAATATGGGCAGAAACCACTGATTCAGCAAGTGATACTTTCTTAGCATAGGAGAGAACTTGCAGCTTAAGTAAAATAACAGAAACAACTCACAGGCTGACCAGGATCACCATCTTCACCCTTCTCTCCACCAACACCATCCTGGCCCTACAGAATTAATGAGAAAATAAAGATAATTCAGCTAAATTAAGTAACGTAGGTTTCATATGTGTACGTAGAAAACTTGTTTTTGACAGAGCATTTTCCTAAAGACACCAGTTTTCAAAACCTTTTAAGGATACCTATGCCATGTTTTAAGCCTTAAGAAATAGGTGAACAGAAAAGCAACAGGTTTTAGAGATAACACTTTATGCCCAGGTAAGGAAGAGGAAGGGTTAACAAGAATTTAGTCCAAACCAAGACTAGGATCTTTTTTTCTGTGTAAACTTACAGCTGGACCAGGTTCACCAGGGGGACCAGGATCTCCGGGAAAACCAACTGGGCCCTAGATATATCAGGCAAAAAAGCCAGGAATGTATCATCCATTGACAAGCAGGTAGCAATCATCACAAACATTTAATGAAGCATATAATGAATGCAGTTTAAATGTAGGAAATTATATACAGTTCTATACATTTTACAACTTCAGCAGTGTTTCACAGTGCTTTGTGTTAAAATTATTAAGTTCACTTACTGGGTTACCCTTAGGCCCATCATCACCTGGAGGTCCTTTAGCACCTGGTGGTCCAGCTGCTCCAGGTGGACCAGCCTCACCTTTTTCTCCCCTTTCACCTTTTGGACCCTGCAGAAAACATACAAACATATGGTTACATGAAAATTACAGTGGCAAAACCTTTTCAGTCCTGATCAGTGATACTCCTCAAATAAATGTTTACATGTGAATGGGAAATTTGGACCTCACCCTCAGACTGGAATGCTTGTGAATCTCATATTGAGTGCCAACATCTTCACCCAGTTTGCATTAATTAACTGTCTTCAGTGAGAAAAAAAAGTAATCCAAAGGTAAAACTTTGGGAAGCAAAAATCAGTATACTTATAGGAACTCTTCAGCTTTCCTCTCTAGCTGTTAGTGCAAGATGTTGTAGCTAAAGTTGTATGGAAAAAAAAAATCAGCATTTTTATAAAGGTATAAATTCTTCACTGAAAATTTAAAGAAAACTAATCTGATTATCTGCTTTCAAAAGCAAGCACTACCATACTTTAGTACATCACTGTAAAGGTTGATAAGATAAAACCAAAATGCTCACAGTTGTTCCAGATTCTCCAGGAGGTCCAGGGTTACCAGCTTCTCCAGGTTCACCCTGTAAATATGTGAGGATAAATTGATGAGTCATTAGGGAGAATATTTCTATGAATTTTTGTTCCTCTCAAGCTTATTCATGTGAGCAGTTTACAAGAACTATTTTTTATTTGGTCTACCTAAACAAGGTTAAGTACATATGGTTTTGCAGAACTGAAATCTGACATTTTAGAGAAAATATGTCAACCTAAAAGCATTTTATGTAGTTACTGGTGATGGAAAGTTTTTAGCCAAGCAGATGGCTTTAATGATGATACCTTATGATGAAAATCCGTGTAAGTCATAGACTAAGTAAGCATTTCAGATAATTCAGTCTCTTGAGTCAGTGCACAGTATTACCTCAAGACTGTCTTTGCAATTTTTCATTTTCATTTAGTTATGACTAGTTGTTTCCTAGCTCAGTGATTTGACAAATAAACTTTTACAGAAAAGTACTTAGTAGAAAGGTTTAGCTCTTAGCATCACAGAAACACAAATCTGTGATAGGATAATATAATCTACTTTGTGATTGTCACAGAGTGCTAACATAAGAACTATATACTTTTATTCCAAAGTATTTCTCAGTGTAACTGCTGAAGATTTTCCCCTTCCCCCCCTCATATTCTTTTTCCAACCCAAATGAATTTTCCAATAGTTATACCTATAAACAAGAGTACTTCTGTGCTGAAAATCCCTTTTAGTACTTCATATTCATTTTTGCTTCTGTGATACAGCATTCATTGAAAAAAAACCTATTGGTTATTTCAGGTCAATAAGCATTAGGTATGTTTTCTAGGAAAATTCATAATCTTAATTTCCTTATCCTTTGTGTGTGGATTACTAAATATATAGCATCGTTAGCATAGAGGTTTTTTGTCCATAACTACTATCAATCAAATCAGATTTATGTAGCAACAGAGAATGAAGTGTGGAAATGGCAAATGGATGTCACTCAAGTTAGTAGATATATCTAACAGAATCCACAACAGACCCTCACAAGGTGAGTCCCCTTTGCAAGAATAACTAAAGAGCACTAATTGTTTATAATGTCCTTCTAAGCCTCTCAGAAAGTAAGTTCTTTTTTTTGCCTTTCTGTCAAACAATACTTTAATTTAGGATGATTCACATTTGATTTGTAATGCACTTTTAACTTTTCTCATTGACAAAACCATCTTCATTCTATGTTAACCACACAATTGACATCTTGACCTATAGTTGCTACTGCTCACAAGCTGAGATTGGCAGTCTCATGAGCTCTGTGCATAGTTACTCCCCACAATAACCACCAGTGTGGAAGACAGAAAAAGTGGAAGGGCTAGAAAATTTCAAGCTGTTCCTCTTAAAGGAACCTGTGAAAGATGAACCAGTTAAAGATTCATGTCACATTAATATTTCTAAATCATTATTAAAAAATGTGACTCTTTGCTCCATGCAGTCGCCATGTTTTTTCTTATGATGATTTCCATATTCGAAACATTAGATATAATGAAATACTGTACTTGTTTTAGACATCTGTTAAGGGAGGTAAACAATTGCATGGAGAACATTGTAGCTGATGTACATTTTCAGAGTGCATATTTAAAGCTATGAAAAACAGCACCATGTATAGGTTCTCATTTGGCCTTGTCTTTGCATTTTTGTTAAGGATGGTATTAATTAAAAATCCAACGTATCTTCTCCACTGGAAATATCTCATGTTGTGTTGGGAAATCGACTTTATGTTCTAATAATAGATTTAAACAACCTCTGGAATTTTTTTCCTTTTTCCAAATTAAGTCAGATCTTTTAAAAGTTAGAATAGCTTTAGGCAAAGCTTCTGACAGGATTTCAACAAGCAAAACCACACATTTCTAAACTACAAAGAAACATGTAATTTCACAGATGTGTAATTCTGAAATCCTCCTTGCATTCGGCAAGCAGAATGATCTTTATGAGGATAAGGAGAGTAGTTTAAATGCCTTTTCATTTTCCTTGTTATGACCAGTTCTAAAGAACTGTCCATACACAGAGACAGATAGTGAATGGAAGGCTGCCACCTTTTGGTTAAATTCTGGGATGTGGTGATTTCTTTTGTAGGAATGAGGCAACTTTTCAACTAACTGTGTTGCCAAAAGGATTCAGTTACATTTTTGCTTCTTTTTACCATTCTCACAAAATAGAAAAAAAGAGACAACCCCTTTTAACATAAGTATGCATATGTGACTGCTTCACACATATACACGTATACATAAAATATACATATATATATACGTATAAAAGAGCTTTGTGGAGAGATAAGTCTAATAAAGAGTGAAATTCTAAAACCTATGCTATATTTTCTGGAAGGTCTTATGTCACAGGTATGTTGGTCTTGCTTAACTACCTTAGCAACTGCCCATACAAAGCATGTTGGAAAAATGTATGCACACACCAAGATGCCTATCAGACATGTTTTTAAATTTGGGAACACAATACTCAATAGATTTAGTCCTTTCACTTCCACCTGCAGTATAAATCAATGACTGATTAAGCTTTTAAATTATTGATTTCACTTGTTTAATGTGTGAGAATTATTAGTGTAATATTTTAGAGTGCATAGCAGTTAGACGTACAAGCCCAGTTGAATGCAGTATATTTCTAACATCAGACTTTTACAGGAAAACAGGCAACAGAAAGAATGATGACGTTCTGCCTAGATTAATTTTGCATTACTCACTGACTCTGTCAGTTTAACATGTGCTAAGGAAAAGAGGAAAAGTAGGAGAATGGTACAGAACTCAGTGCAGTTATCCCAGATTAACTGAAAGTAGAAAGGCAAATTTATTCTATTAGGCTTTGTGGAAGAGAATTCTGTGACTAATGTTCTTCCGTTTCCTCACTGTACTGTAAATTCTTATATAATGTAAAACATCTAAGACCCAGTTTTGAGAAGTCGTGAGCAACTTACTGAGTATTTCAAATATATGCATGTTAGGCCTTTGATATAAAATTAGATATAAGAATATGATGGTACAGTTTGGTATTCTGCTTTTTCCTAATTATAAGCACAACAAAGAGAATGGGTAGAAGCTGGATATAAGTGGTTTTGGTTGACTGTAATTCTCAAGACATCTAGACAGCTCCATTGAGGCTACAGGCATTAATAATGCAAGGCTACATGCACATTTGTACTGCAGATGTCTTTCAACATCTAGGCCTTTGTGGGTACAGCAGAGGAAACAACAAGCTAGTTAAAAATGCATGGCACTAAGTGTGACAAAACCTGTTTATAATTCGCCAGAGTTATATAAACAGGGGGCTTTGAAACCCCAGTTTTAGAGACAAATTATCTCCGGTCTAGTCATTCAAATATGAAAGTGAGCAAAACTATTTCATTCCCTGACAGTGAAAGGGATAATGCCAAAATATTTTTCCATGCTCTACAATCACCCCTACAGTCCATTATTTGTAGAATGAAATGTCTTTGCGGAAAGGGGTGCAGAGGCCAAAGTATGCTGACACAGTAAGAAAAGCATGGAGGGGAAAAATACGTGGGAAGAAAAGGAAAGAAATTGTGTTGTTTAAAATTAATGTTTTGTTTAAGCTGTCCTCCCACTGTGGGAACTCCTCCTGACAGAACAACTCTATGATTTCTAAGCCTGCAGAACTTATCAAATGGAACTGAAATGAAGAAGGTATCCTAACTAGGAAAAAAATGGTTGTGTAATAAAAATTGAGGAGGAGGAATGTAATTAGAATAAATAAAACCTTTAAAATAATATACTTTGAGTCTTCAATTTGTGAATGCAGAAAATATGGGGGATACAGGAAATAAGAAAGAGAAAATAAAAATGGCAACCTGTGATAAGCAGCCTGAATTTCATGTTCTTTAATTAAATTTAGTGGGCTGATTATCACAAATAGAGATTCTAAATCACACAGAGCCACAGAGGAAGAAATGAAGTAAAATGTAAGTCAATGTTTTTTACAAAGTTACTGGAATATAATATGATCACAAAACCATACAAGTTAAAGGGGTTATTGAAACATATGGCAAAATTCCTACTGACTTCACCACAGGTGCTGCTTTTTTAAAGCAATGAATATAATGGGTGTTAACCTGGATGTAGTGTTCTCTTAATTAACCTTTTTACAAGTATCCTAGTAGTCACAGCAACAGTTTTCATCCCACAGCACCCATTTCTTTCTGTCTTCCACCAACATACAGTCTCTTATTTTCCACTAACACTTGCTGTGTTTACCAGCTCTTCTATTCAGACATTTATTTTATACCCTTTGCAGAAAGAAAAAGAAATCCTGCAGCTCTTGACAGATCAAGCTCTCTTTTAATGGTAGCTGGAAGGAACAATCTCACAAACTAGATATATTAGAGGGGATACCTTTGTTAATAATGCACCTGAGCAGGAGAGCATAAAGTTTTTTATGTCCAACACAATTTTGGGTAAAAAAGAAAACAAGAATGCCACTACTGCAAAGAGGTGAATTGATGCTCAGAGCCATATGCCAAGAAACAAATGCAAGGAAGTACTATCAACTGAAGATATGACAGTGCTACCATGAAAAAATCATGGTATAAATGTAGTATTTTAATCTGCTTGGGCTAAGTACCCTTTGGTCTCAAGAGAGAGAATCCCTGATATTTTTGCAGCAAGCCATATATTATATTACATTATTCTAGTGCCCTCTTCACAGGATCCCAGAATGCTGGTGATTTATTTGATGGGCATGTAGAAAAAACATGAAATTAAAATAATAGTTTGGTCATACTGATAACAAATTGATCACTCCTTTTCACATTGTCCTGGTATAAATGAAGGGGTTTTATTGAAAGAAGGGGACACATATCTAAAATTTTATGGTATATGTGAACAATATGGAAGAGTACCATAAGAAAGATCTTTTTGTTGCCACAGGGGAACAAGCAGCTTGTGAGATATTGTAGGATGAACTACAGATTATTTGTTTTAATTATTAGTCATACAAAATGATCCTAGCAAAACGATGGCAACTTCCTTATTTTATGGAAACAATTAATATGCAAATGCTCTATGAAGCAGAGAAAATTGCTTTTGGACAGTGATCAAGAAGGCAATCATGACAAATATAAGTCATTTTGACCTGGTATTTCAGTTATTGTTTGAATGTTCATGGATCTAATGGATTTGCATCTAAAGGTGCTGTGTCAAAAAGAACATGTGGATAAAGAAAAGGTGCAGAAGTTAGGACTTCTAAGTGTCCAATTTCAGTATGAACTGAATGGGGTGTATGGGGAAGATGACAGAATAGGTACCTCTGCATTTGATTATCTAATGGGACATGAAAAAAATGGAAAACTTTGTATTTTGAATATACAGGGAGCTTTCTGAAAAAAACCAACCCTACAAATACTAACTTTCCTAGGGATGTCTTCTGTAGGATTCTTTGACATCAGTGCCTCATTGGAAGCATATGATCTTCTGTGAAAAATTCTTAAATACAGAAGAGCAATCTACATAGTTTCTCAGTAAGTTTTTATACAGTGGCCTGGAATATATTTCTATTCTCTTTCCTTCATCTTGTGCTCCTTTCAAAATCTTCTTTCTAAATCCAGAATTAAAGAAAAAAAAAGTAAATCTGTAACATTACAGCAAAATATTTTTAGGCTTACATGCCGGATATGGCTGAGGTAATCTAATGTCTTAAAATAAGGAAGAATTTAAAGACTTTTTAAATGTTGTGCTTGCTCAGCATTTTGTAATAGTTTACACTGGTGATTCGAATAATGCACACCAATCAGTAGATTACATCAGTTGCTCTATCCTTATCCATGAACGCTCTAACCTCACTGTAGAAGGCCAACAAATTTATGAAGCACAATTTGCCCATAGTGAAGCCATGCTGGCTTTCACCAGCTACGTCCTTATTTTCCATGTGCCCTACAACAGTTTCCGGGAGAATCCACTCCATGATCTTACCAGTTACAGAGGTTAAACTGACTGGTAGGCAGTTCCCTGGAACTTCTTTTTTTCCCTTTTTAAAAATGGGGGATTTTTTCCCCTTTTCCAATCAGTGAGAATTTCACTGGCCTGCCTTGACTCCTCACATATGATGGATAATGCTTTTCACCACTTCATCTGCCAGTTGCCTCAGGACCCATGGATGCATCTCATCAGGTCTTATGGGACTGTGAACCTTCAGGTACCTTAGATGGTCTCAAACCTGATCTTCTTCTACAGTGGGTAGTTCTTAAATTTCCCAGTCCATGCTGTTGCCTTCTGCAACATCAGTATTGTGATTAGAGCACTTGACAGCAAAGACTGAAGTAAAAATGTAATTGAGTACTTCCAGGTAACCAGATCTCCAGGGTTTTTTTCCCCTGGTCTTCCTTTAATCACCAAAGTACTTACAGAAGCTCCTTAGGTGGAGCTCCATGTACTCCAGCTGGTCATTGACATAGAGGGCGATACTCATTCTTCATATATCTGGCTAACCTTCCTGAAGAGCCTGTAATATATTTACCCCAATGTTTTAGATAATAGCTTATCTCTTCTGGATAGAGAAGTATATGATATTCTAAGCCACACAAGTATGTAGTGAATGAAATGGAAAAACTTGAAACTGATAATGTTAGTGTAGGCATCAAACTATGTAGTTAAGGAAATAACTATAACCTCACTTTAATCCTTCACCTAAAAACTAACTTTTCTGCTCCACAGTTCTTTTCTTTGACAGTTAAATATTTTTGTGATGTAAAACATAAAATAAAAAAGATCACCTGTACTATGTCAGTCATCAGGAGCACAGCTAGATCACTAGAGTAATTACTAGGTCAATTAAAAATATTTGGAAACTGTAATATATCTACATAGCTCCAAATAATTAAAATGTATAATCATATTCTAATTATTTTATCCTTTAAGTAGTTTATTTATAAACACTCACCTTTTCACCAACACCTCCAACAGAGCCAATTGAGCCTGGGGGACCTTGAGGACCCTACAATGATGAAAGATGTTAGTTACCACAAATACAGTGCTTATCATTAAGAATTGAATTCCAAATATATTGTATTACAAACAGAAAATTTTTAATTCTTACATCAGCTCCATTCGGACCTTGGGGACCTCTTGGACCGGGAGGGCCAGGTGGACCCTGTTTCAAAGAGAGAATGTGATATAATTTCAGTCTTAAAGAATAAGTCCAGAAAAAGGTCATTGAAAATTAACATATACAATCTGCATAGAGCTACAGAAAGAGCAGGGCCAGATTGCTACCCATTGCTTGAATTTGCAAGATCATAAGGGTTCCAAGGCTACCTGAGCTGGAAATCTAATGCTTAAGACTACTGAGGATTGGTTTCTTGCCTTGTGTTCTCCCTTCAGGCTACCTACATACCCATTCCACTGTGCGAAGTAGCTTATGTAGCTGGTAACCACCATGTGAAAACTGTACAATGGTGCCTAAAGATGGGCAATAATAAAGCATCCAGATTTGGATTAGGGTTTTGGAGACAGATGTACTCTGTAGACAGCTTGCATATCATCAGAACTAGCCTAGAAGGCATTCTGTCAACAGTAGAAAACATTGGGAAATTTATTCTCAAGATCACCCAGAGAAACCAAATAAATATAGCCAAGTAGTGTTTACCTCTTCTAGCCTGCAGTTGCCTGTAACTAATGTACAGCTTTCTGAATTTCAGAAAAGTGGTCCAAACACTGTGGTGCAGCAGTGCTTTGCTGAGTACTGTAAGTTACATAAGTCTCGACGTTTAAGATTAAAAGATAGAGGTGGGAAAGCCAAGCAAATGCTAGACAATTTATTTTACATGAAGTATTTCATACACAGACACCAAGGTCAGGAGTAGTTTATCACATTATTAGCCTCTGAGCTAATAGTACATAGATGATATTGTTGTGCTCCAGAGTGACCCTGGGAAGAAGCCTTACCATGGGGCCCACATCACCATTTTCACCCTTTTCACCTGGTGGGCCAGGCAGACCCTACAACACATAGAAGAGAAAAGAAAACTATTAGTAGGGTACCTGGAATGAAGAGCTATAGGTGAATACAAATCAGATCTACATGTGAAATGGGGAGCTTGCAGGGAGGGAAACAAGAAAACAAAACCTATTAGTATATTAAAATGAAAAACAAGAAAAAAGAGTCTCTTATATTACAGCAAATATATAGGTAGTCCTAGGATGCTTAAACCAGATGAGGCAGAAAATTTTTGAAAAAAGCAGACAGAAATGCCAAGGCAGCTGACTTTAAAAAACACTGCCATCATATTCAGACCCCAGGTAGGAATCTGGATAATCTGATTTATGCTATTATACATATATATGTGAAGCAAACATGATCAGTGCAGCACAATGAAATGATATGCAAAGATGTCTAAGCTACCTGAGTACTGGAAGCTCTGTAACTGCTTTAATAAGTTGTCCAGTGGAGGTAATAAACCCTGCTGAGAGGCATTGCATTGGGTTATACAAACATATCCTTAGAAGCAAATTGTCCAAGTACATTAAGATCTGGTTCTAAGTTTTACCTCCTGGGTTCTGGAACTTTCAAAGTTATCCAACTATATCTAACCTGGTTGGTATATATTTGCCACAAAGCTGTAAAAAAATATGAAGTATAAACTTAGCCACCACTATAGCCATGCGTTCTGCAGTGCTCTATTACTTTGACACAATTTGAATGGTAGGAAGGCTTGTCAGAATTCAGATATACTATTTCTAAGAATGATGTATGTTGCTGTTTACTACTGCAAAAACCCAACCGACGTGTCCGTGCAGTGGGGTGCTTTGTAAAAGGCTGTTTACTATTAGATAATCAGCATGAAAAATGCCAGCCATAGCTCATATGATGACAAAGTGTTTATTCTATGGAATTCTTGCTTATTTTAAAAAATACTACTCTGTATTCTATTACAATGGAAGCCCATAGCTGATAATACTGTCTTCAGTAATACTACTGATTACAGTACATGCTGAATGGTAATGCCAGGGTTATGATAACATTTTCATACTTTCAAACTTTTTTGTAACCTTTTAATAGTTTAACAAATGAAATTTGGATTTACTTTTCCCTTCACTATGAGGAATTTGAAATAACTATTTTGCAGTTAAAAATTCAGGAGAGTGATTAGAGCAGAAGACTAGTCTTGAACTAGAAGAGTAGGCTTTAGTTGATATTCAGAGAGAAAAGAATCAAACTCAAAGAAACTAGGTCTTCCAGTTGCCAACATTTCTACCCCATGAACTTAAAGAGATATTTAACTTAAAAAGCTGAATGCCTTACCCATTTTGACTCATGCTCATGAAAAGCCTAAACAGATCATTCAATTGCTTGCAGAAGACTAATCATTTGCTTCATATTTCTGTATTTGAAAAGACTTTCCAAGCCATTTGGTAAACTCGTATTTCAACACTGAAAAAAAATCCCACTGATTTCACTGAATCAATATTTCTTACAGTGGTGGATTATTTTTGGAGCAGTTTCAATTCCTTTGTCAAAGAAGTAATTGAGATGTTTGTAATTTAGCATTTTAATTTAAGTAAAATAGTCATAAATGGACTATAAGATTTTCTTTACTTTCAACTATTTTTGTTAGACACTTATTTTTAAAAATACTATAATAACTAAATAGCAACAAAACCCACAATTAAAATAATAATATTAAAAAAATAACAATGCTCAGTTTTATGAACAAAAATACACTTTACAATACATTTATGATAGAGTGTACCATGGACTATTATATCAAACACAGAAAAAGCTGTTACATTGCTGCAGGTCACTATTACCACAAGAACTGCATTATTGAAAAAAACCCTCCATGGTACTTCACTACCATTAGCAAATATGGGATCTCAGCCCGCAGAACAACATATTTAAATTAAGCCCTTAATCAGAGAAATAAAATTCCTGATTTGAAATTTTCACTTGTGAGTCTTAACCTAATTGATTTTTTTTGTTTATGTAGGTTAGTGCTCATTCAACTTAAAACATGACAGCAGACTTTACTGAAAAACATTTATCAAAACTGTATACAGGATCTGAGGAAAATAACACTGCTAACTTTCACTCTCTTAAAGCAACAAATTTCACAATTCATCATAAAATTTAGAAGTTTTTTTTCTGAATTATTTCTGAAAATATTCTAGAAATTTTATTTGAAAGACAACTGAATCTATGTACGATACATGTCACTTCTGCAATGAAATTTTTTATTTTCCATGGAGGTTTCCAGTATTTTATAAACCTTATTTTAAGTTTTGTGAACTGCATTATGCAATAGAATTTTTAAATGATAGGTACAGGTTAAGGTTTGACTTAGTAAAAGATGAATCAGTCCATGCATGGTGGGTAAAAAGGAGACATATCATTTAGTATATTCAAACATTATGATTACAATTTCTCAATTTTTAAAAAGAGAATATACATATGGTTCATCTTACAACTTAATGCACAGATTAGAAATAGTTTCAAAGTGCTCTGTGCATTGGTATTAATTACATGGAAATCAGTCAAAAGTCCTAAATATCTTCTTAGTTTTGTTATATTTAAGTAGATCAAATGTTTGAAAAATCAGGATTTTTCATCTGTCATTCTTTTGATGCAGCAGTAGGAAGTCCACATTTTACTGTATGCTTGCATTGTGTTTTTTGACTTACAGAACAATTTTAAGAGGAAGAAACATGAAACTACAGGAACCTGCCAGAGATGGCAGCAGTATATAAGCATCTTGGAGTGTCTGATGAGCTCTCAGAGCACAGTAGTGTCTGTATCTTTCATTTTAAATGTGTGACCTCAGTACTATAGGAATGCTCTTGTTAAAATAGAAATTGTTGGAATATAAATGAATTACTGAATGAAAATCTAAAGCCCATATTAACCAGTTTAGATTCAAAGCACCTTGCCAGTCTCCTTCAGATTTAAATCTGTCATTTATGCATTAACTCCATGACTATAGAGTCTTTCAGTTCTTATTAACAGATTCTCTCATTTATTTAATAGATGTCAATACTCATTCAGATTCCAACACTCTCACAAGTGGAGGATGAATAATAAAGGAATTTACCTGCAAGCCAATAGGGCCTGGAGGGCCAGGGAAGCCTCGAGGACCTTCATCACCTTTTTGCCCAAACATCCCTTGCTGACCTCTGGGGCCTGGCTCCCCATCACCTCCCTGTTTGGGAACAGCAAAACACAAAAATATCATGTCTAAAAATAACAGAAAAAGCTCCACAGAATGATTGGAAAATAAGAGTGCTCATAACCTCTCCTAATGCCTTTACAAATGCAGGTACACCACCTTGGCTGAATGAAATCTATTACACAATATAATACCAACATATGCCCTGGCTTAATGTATGTCAAATAATACAGCATATCTCACAACAATTTTCCCTGAATATCTCTTCTCATTCACATCTACTTAAACATTCTAGCATTCTAAACATTAGTAAATATGATTAGTATGTAGGTCAAACAATCTTTATAATAGGAGAATTAAAAGCCTTATAAATAAAAAAAAATCAACCTGCCTGGTGACAGGTAAATTTTAAAAAACCAGATAGTGATTTTTAAATGCATCTGGTACCAGGCTGATTTTACCATTGACTGTCACACAAACAAGTTGACTGAAAACATGGGTCCCACTCACTATTTACACTATTTACTGTTGAGTAATTCTGTTAAATTATTGCCATGCTGAATATATGCAATAAACCAACACCTATGCAGGTTTGTTTACAACTGCATGTAAGAAGACAGTGATAGAACTGTTAACTGTGATACTGAAATATATTTCTGAGTAATGAGCATGCAGGGCAAAGAACTGCCAATGAGTTATGACAAGATTTGGGTTGGCTTTGAATAAGCTACAAATAAGTTACTTACAGCTATACCAGGGGCACCAACAGGACCCTGGAGACCTGGTGGACCTGGAGGACCCTGCAACAAAAAAACATCCAAAAGAAAAAGTTAGTGATTATGGCATCTGGAATGAGAGTAAAAGTAAATATTGAGACAAACCAGTTTGAACCATCAAGGATTAAGCATTTCTACATTTCTCCACAGATGATGTAGCATTATTCACAACTCTTTTCTATTTAGTATGAATAATCACAATTTACCTCTCAAAAAATCAGATTCGCACATTATAATAGACCTAATACTGACATCTATTACAAGCACATTTGTAATAATTCAGAATATTTAAAATAGGTTCCCATGAAAACAAGAAGCAAAATAGTAAAATGCACAATAAAAATATTAAGAATTCAGTGAGAATTGTGCAGAATAATTTAACCTTTAAGGCATCATCTAACAGGCTATGTTTAAATGGAATGCTTATTATTTGGGCTAGCTTTTATGACATTGCAAATGGTTTTTGAAATAGTACAAAGCTTAATTTGACCTTCAGGAGGCAGGAAAAGGTCTAAGAACTCAGCACTGAAAGTCACATTCTCAAATATCTAATAGTGTAAGAATGCAAGATACTAGATCATGATGGGGATAAAATTATGTGGTAGGTTGAATCTGATTTTTTTACAAGGTAGAGAAGTAGACTCATAAAGAGTAAAGTTAATAAAGAATAAAACATTATGATTTTAGGGAAGCAGCATGCTTAAATTGTTAAAAAAAAATCATATTGGAACAGATTGTTTCTGTACTCTACAGGATGCTTATACGTGGCTGTTAATTTTACAGGACCCAGAATAAGATCTACATATTTTTAATCTCATTTAAATGCTCCTATTGATGTAAAATATTGTTGAAAGTTACTTCGCAATTGATCAATGAAGAGTTAATTTGGATACATGGGCAGATATTTATTTCCATTACTCTGTAGGGCAAATTGAGAGAGAATGATCAGAATCACCAGGAGAGAATCTTCAGTTAATAATTTCCAGTCATGAAGTTAGGTGCTGTAGGAGTATATATGTGGATTTTCATTCTCTCGCAGTTAAAATGTGGAATGGATGAATTAAAATCATGTAGGAAAGGTGCTTAAGAATGTAGCTTACCAATCTGTTTTAAAATTATTCTGTAAGCTCAAGAAATACTAAATATATGCATAGCTCTAGTGTTGCATTGAAACTCAACTTTTTAAAAGAAAAAGCATTTTTGAAGTGTGTCTTTGCTTCAGTTCATTTATGTATCAAGGCTACCTGCATACTTCACACACAAATATCTTTTATTTATGAAGAATCTACAGACAAAGGATTTTAATACTCACATTTTCTCCCTTGTCGCCTTTACTACCTTTCTGACCTGGTTCACCAATTTCACCCTGTAATTGAAAGTTAAAAGTTAAAATTCTTGTTTAAAAAGGTCTCCTTCACACTTAGCTGAAGTCGATCCCAGAGTATCTTTAAATACTCCCTTTGGTATTCTGTGTTTTATGCTGTTCCTTCAAGTGTGAAGGCCTAACAGGGGCAATTCTGTAGCAATCAATACTATGCATTTTAATCCAAATATTGATTGCTATACTGTAAAGGGCAACAAGAACAGGCTTTGAAATGTAGTGTGACTGAGCTCTAAATAAACAGTGTTCCTTATGTCAGTTTCCATTTGAACTTATAATGAAAGCACTCTGATTTACAGAGTTTCCTAACTGTATGTGACTGAACACTGCTTCTCACTGTAGCGTACAGGATTTCAAAACTTCAAAATTATTCAAATCACTATGAAACTATGTCAGAAATAATGTTTTCTTTAGACAATAATAAAACATAAATAATACCTAAACTTCATAAAACAAACCTAATCCTAACTAACAGAACAGAACTGGATCAAGCAAACATGCAAGATATTCCTGATAAGTGCAGCATCCTAAATTCTGCCAGATGTCAATAGAATATCTCTGCTGTGAACATATTATCTTCACCCTGTTAACATATCAGCAGCGGTTCCAACTCACTAAACAATATTGAAAAAATTTTACCTTACTCATTCAGAAAACCAAGTTACTAAAGTAGACTAAATTATTTTTTGTATATCATCTGCCTTTATTTGTTTTGCCACACATTAATCCTTGGATTTTTGCTTAGCAGTTCATAGAGTCCCATGACACCTATGCCACAGACACCTGAGTAAAGAACGTTTTTAGGTTTTTGTGCCGTGTGTGTTTAGAGGAGGCAGGGATAAGACTTGGTTCACACAGACTGTCATATTTACTGTGAGAAAAGCTGAAACCAGAGAACTGAACTGACAGAATTTCTTACAGGAACTTATACCAATTATATTGATTCACCTTGTCGCCATCTTCTCCAGGAGACCCACTAGGGCCAGCAGGACCGGGAAGTCCTACAGGACCCTGTACTCCATCGCGTCCAGCTGGACCTTGAGGACCTTTTTCACCCTAGTAGTGAAGAAAAGGAAGTGATAATGTGGATCATTAATGAATGCTAATGAAGATTTCAGTACAGGGAGTCATATTACCAATACAAAATTACAAATTAAAGAACAGAAAGGAAATGATGAGGGAAAGAAAATGCATCAGAAAATTAAACTGTTAAAATAGAAGCTGATGACAGACACCCAGCATAGTAGCTGGGTAGAAAGTTTTAATGCAAGACTGATTTAACAAGCATTTTTGTCATATTCAATCCCTGCTGTAAAAATACAGGGTTTAACCCTTCTTGGGTTAAAAGTCATGACAATACATGGTTTACTATTGACTTAGTCGTGAATATAAAAGGAGTATGTCAGGTATTCTGAGACGTTGAATAGATAAATACTAGAGTGGGGGGAAAAAATATGGAATGAAAAGTCTGTGCTGTGATAGATTATGTGACTGTGATTACTTACAGGAGCACCCTTCTCCCCTGCAGGGCCTGGAGGGCCTTGAGGTCCAGGACGACCAGGTAGACCAATTGGGCCAGCAGTGCCTGCTGCTCCACGTTCCCCTGGTGAACCCTGGAAAGAAACAAAAAAGAAGCATAGAAGAATACTGATATAACCCTAACAACTGTTGATGGGTTATTCAGTGTATTCAGTGATATTCCAGCTGATAGAAGGGTACACACTCAGCATGTGTGCAAGTAAAGAAAAAGGCTGAAAGAACAAACATCAAGTTCTTACTCAATAGCTCTTATTCAATACAATTCTTATTTACTTTTTCATTAAAATCCCTTCTTTTGTTTTTTCATCATAATAGGAGTGTGTTTCAGTCTGTTTTCAAGAACATTTTTACCCTCTGTGTTCCCAAAATACATTAACATACTACTTTGATGAAAGAATATTCACAGTATTAATATACAGAACAAACCCATACCCCAAACAAATCTTTTAGTCAAGTTCCTGCTGTGCAATGCTGTAATGATCAGTATGTTACTGCATTTCAATTCATGTGTGTAAAAATCTGTTGAGGTATAATATCTAATTTGATGTGTGAAACAGAGAAGATTTGTATTTACAAGTATCTTAAGATAAGCACGGAAATAGTTGAAAACTTAATACTGAAAATAAAATGGGAAAGACAGGTACCATATGTGGAAAAACTGAAACGGAGTATTATAGAATATAATGTAAAATATGATGATAGCAGAGAGGAATAATTTTTACTGTAACATCAGTAAGCCTCACTTTTAAATGTCTTTATTCCAGCAATGTGCTCTTGTGGCCAAGAGGGACAACAGCATCCTGGTCCCCGGGGATCAGAAGGAGGGTAGTTAGCAGATCAAGGGAGGTTCTTCTCCACCTCTACTCTGCACTAGTGGGACTGCATCTGCAGTATTGTGTCCAGCTCTGGGCCCCTCAGTTCAAGAAGGGGACAGAGCTGCTGGAGGGTGTCCAGCGCAGAACAATGAAGATGATGAAGGAAGTAGAACACATCCCTTGTGAGGAAAGGCTGAGGAAGCTGGGCCTCTTGAGCTTGGAGAAGAGGAGGCTGAGGGGTGACCTCAAGAATGTCTATAAATATGTGAGGGGTGGGTGTCAGGAGGATGGAGCCAGGATCTTCTCAAGGTCATCTTGTGATAGGACAAGGGGCAATGGGTGTAAGCTGGAACAGGAGGTTCCATATAAATATCAGAAGGAACTTGTGAGGGTAATGGAGCTTTGGAACAGGCTGCCTGGGGGGTTTGTGGAGTCTCCTTCTCTGGAGGCATTCAAGACCCGCCCGGATCTCTTCCTGTGCGAGTTGGTCTAGGTGGTCCTGCTGTGGCAGGGAGATTGGACTAGATGATCTTTTGAGGTCCCTTCCGATCCCTAATCATTCTATGGTTCTATTTCTATTTTTTTTTAATAAGTTCTGTCTGAAACTACCAATGCATCCAGAAAAAAATTTTAGTTTCTAACTTATCTGTCAGTTCTTCCTTTTGAAGCAGTGCAGTGCTTAAGGCTGTTCCTGTGAAGTCAACCTTTCTTTTAAATATGTCAGTCTGCCATAGAGCCAAGATCCGTAACTGTTCATAATTTGAGATATGTTCTTACAGTTTCTGCTGGATTAAGCTAACTAGACACAATGGAGAAAATGACCAGGTATGTAAATTCTCCTCTGAAAACTATGAGGTACCTAGGATGGGCTAATTTTTTCTTGTCTTACTGCACTTTCTAAGAATACAGATGGCATATACTTTTGCAGTAAAGGATAGAAGGAAACAGATAACAGTATAATTAGACTCTACTCAAACAAATGGAATTTCAGAATAAAACTGTTAAATTTTTGTCTGCCCCTCTTTTTTTATCATTTAGTCAAAAGCCATAATATGGAGCACTGATTTAAAATCCTTTCTGCAAACTAGTTTACTTTTCAAACAGCATTTGATAATCAAAGTACTCTGTATATCCTAAGCAGCTTTTATGGGCACCTATTTGGAGGCACATCGCAGCAAGAAAATGACAGAGAGCAAAATACATTTGCACTTGAATTTCTAACATTTCCTTGATCACACAGGCTGATCTTATGTACTTCTAAAATGGATTCATGACAGTACAGTGGAAAACTTCTCATGGTTTTATATGGAGGTTAATTGCCATCTAGCCTGCTTCTTTCTGTCTCTCAACAAAAGTCAGTTGATCAGGGAGATTGAAGCATGATGCTTTTCTCTGTCGAGGCAGAGCATGAGAATGGTTGAGATTGTAATGTCTTTTTGCATCATCTCTGGCTGACAATTCTGGTAGGAAATCTAGCATCGCCAGTGCTGATACTACCTGAGGATTCAAGATGCCATACATCTTTCCTATGTCCTGTGGATAGGGCACAATAGAACAAAGACAAAGGAGCATTCTGTTCCATTGTATTTTATATATGAACTAATCTTGTGCTTACAAGATTACTGTGAATTTCACTGACAGCAAAACAATTAACCTTGAAATTTGTGGACTTCTTGGAAACTGAGAAGCAAACAGATGTATCCTCTCCCTCTAAATGCCTGTATTTTGACCATGTTTCATATCTTCGTTTTCTAAGTAATTGATGGACTTCATTAGTGTCACTGGTATTAATTCCATAACAAGGAGCTTTTCCTTCCAGCTAACTGTGGCAGAAGATAATAGTTCACATAATTTTGCAAATTATCTCACTAAGATCTAAATTTGCATGAGTGTTCAAAAGCAGTATTTGTGCAGGAATCAAATGACTTTATCATTCCAGGATTTTTTTAAGTCAGTGTGGATGCCTAAGTTACAGTCCTATTTCTGTTATTTTAATTACTAAGACTTCAGTGGTTTCAACAAGAAAAATTCACTACCCTGCAGCTATACTACCATGGTCTCTGATCTTGTCAGGTCTCATAAGCTGAACTAGTCTAGGTCACCATTAGGATGCAAAAATAGAGAGGAAAAAATTAAAAAAACTTATAGAACTCTCCTGCATCAGACAGCAAACACTAATAGTTACCACAATTCCTAGTAGCTCTTGGTGCTCAGGCAACTTCTAGTGTTTATCTTATTGCCATTTTTATTTGTTGTAACTGCATTTCACATGAGTTAC
The DNA here is from genome assembly GCA_013397515.1 of Upupa epops. Taxonomy (NCBI): domain Eukaryota; kingdom Metazoa; phylum Chordata; class Aves; order Bucerotiformes; family Upupidae; genus Upupa; species Upupa epops. The sequence continues at coordinate 21,773 of VZRI01011479.1, forward strand.
AAATGACAGCTCACCTTTCATTTTAAAGGATACTCTCATTTATCTGTGAGAAAGACCTCAGATCAAAGCATAACACATTATAGTCACAACTCAGAAAAGCGTTTCAGGCAGCTTCTTAAGTCTGTTTTCTCTTTCTATGTTTGTTATCTATTTTTGTCTTTCTGTCCCACTGTGTAAAAATGCCCTTATATTACTGAACTCCATATTAACCTGTGATCTTGCAGTGGCTCTCACAGCCTGAGACCTTTTGTTAATTTGTGGGGGGTGTAAAAAACTTTTCCGTAGAATAGAAGTGTCATGTTTGTCTTGTATTTCTTTTATACAGACTGTAAACCCTTTCACAACATGTTTACCTCACTTTCTTGAAGAAATATATAATTACAGCCATCCTTTATATTATGTAGTACTAGCAATACATTTTATTTACGGTTAACAAAAGAATCAACAAGTGAAGATCCTCATGACAGAAAAATGTTTTCAGATAGAGGACATTTAGATAGCCCAGTATTGGTAATTGGGTAGCCTACAGCTAGCTTATTCTGAGTGTCGTTTGGGAATTCTCTTCCTGATTAAGCTGATGAAAAATGACTGTTTGACATTCCAAAGAGCTTTCTTTTATCAGCATTCAGCATTCCACATAGTAGTATGAGAAGGGAAGAAAACAAACTGAAGAAAAATATAGCAGATAAAAGAGAACTGTTACAAAAAATCCCAAACCAAACCCCACAGCAACAGAAAAAAAACCAAAAAACCCAACCCCAAACATTAAAAAAACTTTGCCCTGGAGTGCATTGATGCATCTCTTTCTTTTGTTCAAATCCCTCTAAGCATAGTAATTGGCATGCAGAGTATCTGGAGTGGCCATTTGTTAGGTATGCTCCCAGCTGTATGCAGTAGCCAAATAATGCTTATAATTGACTATATATGCTAGTTACAAGCAATTGGCAGGGGATGGGAGGAAAATTGTTCAGTGGCATGTATTCTCTTCCTATTACAAATGGCAAATGAAGACTCCAGTACACTTTTTTGTGTACCCTTTGTTGGCTAAAAATAGATGGGAAAATATTTTAGGACTATTGGATGCTTTTAGTCTGCTGTGAGCTACTGTGAAAAAAAGAAAGCTGTTGTGGTTTACTTGTAGACCTTGCAGATGCACAGAACCCTGGTATTAAATGAACCTATCCACTTGTTTTCATTGCAAACCACAAGACAAATAGTAATAATTAAAGATGAGCTAGGAAAAGGAAAATGGAACTAGGACTTCTGAAATACTGTCAGGGCAGCTTAGTGCTGCTTGTACTACAGTGAACTCAAAGTATATTTACAAACAAAAAAGTTTATTCTTCAAACTCTCTTTGCAAAGCTCATAATCCCTGCTACTGCTACATCTATTTCTCAAAGACTGGAAAAATACACAAAAAATTATGAGCTTCCTAAGTGAATCATTCTGTGACTGCGTTTACCTTGGCAGGAAATGTGGCCCCAACAGAAATGGAAGAAGCAATTGGTTGTGTCCTTCTGACACCCATGTTGTGGACTGTACCTCATAATTCTCTCCTGACACTGACCTCCCATGAGCTTGTTGGTATTAGAAGCACTCCTGGATTTTTTCTTCCAATTTAGTTTCTCTTGAAAGACATACCATTCAGGAGCTCCAAGATCCATGATTTGGACCAAAGGATGATAAAAGGGGATGATTAAGAAATTTGCTTCAAAAAGACTGTGATGAACTTTAATTATTTTGAACTTAAATTCAAGCACACACATTTCAGAATATGGACAACAGCACTAAACAAGGCATCTGCTTTTGTCTCACAACCGTTTGTGACACATATTTATAAGAAACTAACTACATAGTAGTGGGAATCCTGTCTGGGAATGTGGAGTGAGTTAAACGTCTGGTATGCTTAACTGGTTTGTACTGCTTGGTTTGTGCATGCTCAGAAGCGTTATGGTTCATTGCACCCAAACTCCCCACTTGAGAGGTTACTCCAGCCTCAGGGCCTTCTTTAACAAAAAGTCAAGACATGAACTTCAGATTGAAGGTACTATTCTGGTTTGTGCTATTCCTGATTCTCATTCATTTCTTCTAACAGTTCGGGTTGTTCAGATGGGGTGGGATGGTAACCTTTTTAATTCTCCTTACTAGCTTCCATTCCATCCCATCTCACTTCATTCCATTTCATTCCCAGCTACCTTGTTTTGGTACCTTTTGGCAATGAATGCATACAGCATGGTGTTAAGAACTGTAAATCACAAGTTTTCAATTTAAAGAATAGAAGCTTAAAGGCACTCAGAATTCAATAATTAGATTTAAGAATTCAAGTGTCACATATTGAGGAATAAAAAATTAAGATTAAAGGTGTGCTGCAGCATATCTTTTCCGTAATGTAGAAATAAACTGAAAGCAAGCATATTTATACTACTTTGGGGCTTTTCCCCCCTTTGTTTAATAATCTTAATTGTAAAATTAAAATCTTATAATAATTATATTAATATAAATTATTAATAAAATACAATCTTAATGTGAATTGCAGGCACATGAGAGCTTTGCTGTTGAAATATATAGCACTTCAACTCCTACATTATATTTTTGTTTAACAAAATATATAGATATATCAGTACTGATTTTTAATTTAATTTTTTACTTCAATTGCTCTAAATGAAAGAAATAAATTGATGAAACTACTTCCAAAATCTACACAATTCCCATGTGGGAATAATTGGACCATGTTTTGAATATTGGTGCATCCTTATATAACTTCATGGCATAAAAAATGACAATGGAATTCAGGTAAACATGTTCTTCAAATATCTTTCAATAGGTAACTACTTGAAACTGAAGTGAAAGAAGTGCTAGAGATACAAATAGAAGTCCAAACATGAAACAAAAAAAATCTAACTGTAAGCCACTGTGGAGCACAGGACCACATATGTAAACACCTCTTTCATCTCAACGACAACATGTGGAAGTGGCAAGTATTGAACAACATGTAAATCTCATATCGATGGATAGCAGAAAGCTTCAGATATTCATAACCTTCACATACCTTGCATTATTATCAATAATTAGTAGAAAACAACTACTGATCATTTTGAACAGCATATATCTGTCTGATGTTTTACAGACTGCATTTACAAAAACTTCACAGCATGTAAAGGAAAAAAAAGGTTACCATGTAATAGTGTTTATATTTCCAGAAAATTATGTTTACTTACGATTGGGCCAGGTGGGCCTTGTGGGCCTTCGCCTCCTTTCAGACCAGCTGGACCCTAAAAAATGGAAAATAATGAAAAAAATCAGACAAACTTATCTCTTACTCTGCAAAGTTCAAGAGATATTTTTGCAACATGGATAGGAAAAATGTAAAAATTCAAAGATTCCATGAAATGAAAGAATTATCACATTGTTTCTTGTGTTTACAAATATCATGTCAATTGTTCTAGTGCTTATGTCATACCTGAGCACCTGGAAGGCCTCTCTCTCCCGGGAAACCACGAAGACCTGCTGGTCCATCTTTCCCAGGAATGCCTTGAGGGCCTGGATCACCCTTGGAAATATATTACACTTTGATTTAAAAAAGTGTTTAAAATACTGATGTTATTCAATAAATCAATGATAAAAATGGAATACCAGAACCTCGTTGTAGTCATCACAAAACCAGATTATTATTATGTCCTCACCTATTTAGCCACCAATTCTTTTAAGATTTTCTGTAACCAGTCCACCAATATAGTTACAATTATATGAAGCCTTGACAAAATACAGTGTTAGTCATAGAATATAAAGAGTGACATGCAGAGCAAGTCACACAAATATGTTTAAAAGTATATTAAAAAAAAGTGAATGTGTAGGACATGCAAAATAGTTTGCCGGTTTTACTTTCCTTGGAAAAATACTAATTATTAGCTCATGAAACTCTCATTATTTCAATGGAAATAGACCCAGCTCTAAAATGTGGCTGTTTCGGTCTTCAAAATCCTTCTGGGTGAAACATGCCAATTGTGATTTTATATTGTGAGTTCTGACTTTATTCTGCTTGTTCTGCATGATGTCAGCAATCAATCTGTCTCTTCCAGTTTGTTCCCCAAAGCCACAGCCTTACCTTAGCACCTTCTTTTCCTGCAGCACCTGGGAGGCCTTGTTCACCTGGTGGACCAGGAGGACCTGGATGACCTCTTTCACCAATTGGGCCAGTCTCACCAGTAGGACCCTAAATACAAAGGTAAACTTTAAGGTTTTTAAAACCTCAAGGTATTTCATGCCTTGGGGAGTGTGGGGTGTGGCACCGAGGAGCAGATTCTTAATATCCAGCTGTTAAAGGTATCTGTTACAAAATAGTATTGCCATTGCTTAGTATACATTCCTAACCTTCCCTCCAGGCAAAACTGACTTACAAGATATCTTTGTCCTATAAAATAAATCTTGCATTGTATTCTGTCTGCAGACACATCTGTACATCTTGCAAACAGTGGAATCCTGTCCTTGCGGCTTAAGCAATGAAACTTTAAAGCACAGTGTGCATCCATGTATGGAAGGAGGTTACAAAAAGGACACAGGAGGGAAATCCATGCACTGTGCTTGTCTTGAAATACTGTCTGCAGTGTTATTTTTCTGAGTAATGTGAATTGGAAGGTAAGAGAGTTGAAAGTCATATCTTCAGCTTCAATAGCATAAAATATTTGCTGAGGAAATAAACTAAAAAGCTCATGCCATTAAAATACTTGATTTTGTTGCAGGTAAGCAAGAGCAGATCAAATGAAATTTTGATAGTGAGCTTCTCCACAATCTAAAAGTGAATGAACTCTGACAAGAAAGTTACATGTTGTATTTTTTTTTCTAAACTATTTCATCACGGTAGAGAGCTCTAGCTTCTTGACTTTGGTATACAGTCTTCATAATCACATTAAGAGAACATTGAAAAAAGTGGAACATCTGCAAATTTTGTGGAATTAGTGATGATTACTAAGTACACCTTTCTCAAGGTTAAAACAACCGTCATTATTGTCATTTTAATGCAGCAAAAGTAACCGTGCTAGCCCTAATATAACCACTAAGAATGATTTTATGAAATTAAATTATGTACCTGAGGGCCAACAACACCACCAGGACCAGGAGGGCCAGTTTTTCCTTGAAAACCCTATGAAGTAAGTATAGAATACTGTTACCCAGAACAAGATATAGAACAAAATTTGTATCTGTACTGAAGAGGAGAAAGAGGAATTCCATGTCACATATTTCCTCTTTTCAGGAAATAAAAAAAAAAGATAATATTTTTCATGTGAATACTTAAAAGTGAAATACTGATTAATCTTTCTTTTTTTATCAGTTCAAATCTCTCTGAGGTACCACAGCAGTAAAAATTGCAGTCTGTTTCACAGATCTCTATAGATGAACTTGATTAGGCAAGCCTGAACATGTAAGTGATGCAGATAAAAGACAGATGAAAATACATTTTCTACATATATGCATCATAAAGCCAGACATAAAAATGCTTTGTAAAGGAAGATATGGATCATGAATTAGGTTGGAGGGGCATTAAATAGAAAAGGAAACCTAGAAAGAAAATGAAAAGAATCCAGAGAAGATGAAGGCTGTATAAAGATGGCTAAAAAGGCAGCATGAGTGTCACAGAAAAAAATAAGTTAATGAGAGATTGATATGATGACAAAAACTGGGAAGCAGAGAACAGAAAGGAAATGGTTTACAGACAGATTTTCAGAAGACTGACAAATTTTATAGAATTTTTATTTTTTGATCAATGGCCCTAGACTTCCATCACAAATTAGTCAATCAGATGAATGACAACCTGACTTTATAGCAGCATTGTTCAATGCATCTTTGAAATGTGCTAAATTATTTCATTCAAATATCGAAATTGCATTGCAGCATAAAGTTAGGAGAGTGCATTCATTGCTGTATCACATTAGGGTTCCACAGAGCATCACCGCTCAGCTGTTTAAAAAGAAAGATATTGTCTGGCTCTATTTCTTCACACTGGACCCCACTCAGCATTCCTCTGGGCACAGTCTTGCTGACAGATGCCCCCTTCCATCAGACACATTTTAAGTTGCTTTTTACCTTCCTCAATCAGATTCCCTCCTTGCAAATGCTATTGTTGTTCAGTTTTGCCCATAACTGTTTTAGGCACTCAGTTTCAGGTCTCTGAAATGATCCAGGTTAAAACCAGTACAAAAGGATCAATTTGCGCTAATGACTGCAAATCAGAATTACTACAGTCATGTGTTACCCTTTCTTTACAGAGACAAACCTTCTCAAGACTATTGTAAGGAAAGACTAAACAATGTGGACTGTTACTTCTTTCCCCAAAGTAGTTTAGGACCTGCTATTTCCAAGGTTGAAAAAAGCACTGATATTTTGCAGTACATTCAATGATTCTTCACGCTAATGAGTTTTGCTACTCTGCTTTCTCACTGGGTCCATCTAAAATATTTACAACTAAAAATTTTATACTAATAGCTCCTACCTGTGGCTTTTAAGTGCCTAATACCCTCCAATTTTTGGTTATTTCCTGTGAAATTTAATGTAATAAAATTGAGTTTATTGTAGTTAAAAGGAGATTCTTGACTAATTCTAATAGAGGAAACAGCTAGTATGTGTCTATTTTATCCTTTCACAGGCATGAAACTATAAATTCTAGCATAACACCAGAAAATCAAGCAATCCTGATGCCTCCTGACAATATGAGACTGATAGCACTGAAACAGATAATCATTCCTAAGGAGGAACTAGCTTAATATTGGTTTTCACTGTCTAGTGTATTCCTACATTTGTATTCAAAATTATTTCTCATTAAGTTACTTTTCCTATGTCTAGGATATCAGTAAACAATAGCTGTTCTTCAGAGTGCATAGAGCTTACTGGGGGAAAAACCTGTAGCCTCTTCTCCACTAATACTTACCATACTTGCTATTAACATATGCTTATTATTCCATAAGCAAGTTGCTGAGTTCCATCTGGGAATCTGGCTCTCTAATTTGTTAAGCTTCAGTATGTCTTTTAGCCCAATTCCCTAACTACTGTACTGCCCACAGGCACCACTGAACTTTAATGAGATACATGCCTAAATAGGAAACAGAATTCTTAAGATCGTGATTTACAAGTGAGTGCAATTAAAATTTTCTGATACATACAATTTTAAAAATCTGAAATGGCAATGTTCATTGAAAAAGAGTCAATACGTCTATTTTTTTATGTTTTTACCACAAAAACATAAATATGAGAATGCACAGGTAAAAAAACCCTTAAAAATATTATTATAGTCCAAGTATGCATATACATAGGATGGAAAACAATGATGAAGAAAAGCTGCACTTGCTCCTAAGTTACTCAAGTTTTATATCAGTCACACCCCACTAAAGCCAAAGGAGAAAGAAAATTTGGGAACCATAGTATTGACTAAACCTAGAGGGACCTGGCCCATAAATTAAAAAATAGCAACATCCATTGTTTCATTGCAAATTTCATGTTTCATCTCCAGCAATGAGTCAAATCAAGAAAGCATGGTTGAGCTTGGGAGTTCTGGACACCATTTGATCCAATTGCCCTACTCAGGCAGACCCATTCAGAACTGGTTGCCCCAGAATGCATCCAGATGGCTTTTGAATATCTCCAGAGATGAAGACCCCACAATTCTCTGTCCAGTATTTCCCTGTGCTCAGACACTCTCACACTGAAAAGCTGTTTACTGATGTTCAGAGGAGATCTGTTTGTGTTCACAGCCTCTTGTCCTGCCATTTGCCACTACTGAAAAGAGTGGTATAAATACCCGGGGCCTTCTCTAGGCTTAACACTCCCAGCTCTATCAGTCTTTATTGGCCTCCTGCTGGTAGCTTTCTCTCCTGTAGTGCCCAGAACTGGATACAGTACTCCTAACCTCACCAGGGCTGAAAATAATGGAAATTTCACACTGCTGCAGCCCAGGATACTATTAGAATTCTTTGCTGTAAAGGCATATTTCTGGGTTATATTAAAATAATGAGATTAAACAAAAGATAGTAACTGCTTTTTCTTATTGGAGTAAAGAACAATTTTGACCTCATGTATTATAAAGTGACTCAATTCTTATGGTACACAAGACTAGTTTTTGTATGACTGCAAAGGAAAAGAACAAAGGAGTAATGTATAAACTTTCTCTCAAACAAAAACCCCAGTATTATTGCAAAGCATTATAGTGCTACAGTACTAAGAGAAGAAAATATACTTTCTCTGAATTAGGTGTTATTCCTAGCTCTGTGGTCCCCCTTCCCTTCACTTAGCAGACACTAAGATTTTTCCAGTGAAAGTTTAACTCAAAACCCATTCAACATGCTTAGAAAATGACTCTCCAAGTTAATTTACAGTTTTTTTCTAGCTCTGAAAAATCCAAATAAGAACTTTCTTTTATTTCAGTGTGATATGGGTTTTCACAGTACAGAAGTAAAGAGTTCTTTCAAATAATTACAGTAAAACCGTGACATGTTAGTTCTTTCATTTTGCTGCAGAATTCACTCATTGTGATTCTTAGGGCCATTACATAGGTTACAGTTTCAAAATGTTTTTCCACATGTTGAATCATTCTTGATTGTACTTTCCAGAGGTGCTTTCTGAGATTTCTAGCAGTTAACCATTGATAAGACTTTTCATTACATTATTATTTATGTTACATATCATTCAGCAAGAAGAGAACCATATAGTAATTACCTGACAAATCTTTATTAAAATTGACATCTCAGTATTGATTTTATTTACTTCTATTGACTATTTAATATCATTGTGATATTGCTAAGTGCTCAGAGCAAAGAATAAAATCACTCTCATAGCATGGAAACAAAACAGAGCTGTTTCTTGCCTAACCTACCAACCATAAGAAAACTGCAGTTATATAACCTCTTAGTTCCAGACTCTTCCCCTTTTTGTTGTTATCTCTGCTTTATTAGTCCTGATCATATAATTAGAGCTTTTGAGTTTTACTGCAATAATACAGCACAGTACATTTACTTACAGTCTCACCCCGCTGTCCTGGGTGCCCAGGCAAGCCATCTTTTCCGGGTGGCCCCTAAAATTGTAAAATACGTAAGTCAAAATATTTTCTAGCCATCCTTAATTCTGAAAACCAGTGTGCAGTTAGCGGTAAGGATCAATGACATTTTTGGGATTTTCTAGACTAGTCTTCAGTACAGCTTTATAATGACTGTAGTAACAGATTTTCCTGGTTTGTGGTAGCAATTGCTTGGACTGTGACTTAGGTTGTTGAGTTCATGTATGTTTGAAATGGATGTCTGTAAGTGCAGAATTTTTGGAAAGTCTCTGTACTTCCCCTTCTATTTATCTTTGATTAATCACTCAGTACTAAACTAAGCATTACAGAGTATCCAGTAAAGTTTCAGATTCCGGATTTGGAAATAAAAATAGCAAATGCATGGGTGAAAAAAGGTAGTTCGATGCTGTTTTTGGAATGTACTTATTCCACATGAGCAGAAACACACTGGAAGGTCAGTCTGCAGCTCAAATGTGATATTACTTCTATATATTTCTGATAGTAATAAATTTCACCTTCCTTTTAAATTTTTCCTCAACAAATCAATTATTAAAATATACACCAGCAAATTAATATTTTGCCTAAACGCAGTCTGTCACCTTGACATTGTCATCAACACAGTAGATTTGCAGTGTAGTAATAATATACCACACTGAATGTCATATGAGCTGTAACTATGATATTTTAAAATATCTGAGTTCCTGTGTTAGCCTTAGGTTCAGTAAACATACACCATGCCTAAATTAAATCTTTAAAACTTGCTTCAAAAAAGGTATGAAAAATAACATTCTTCATTAAAAAGATACTTACAGGAGGCCCCTTTGGTCCAGGGAATCCAACAGGTCCCTGAGGTCCTTGTGGTCCCTAGTACAAAGGCAACCAAGCAAGTAAGGTTTTACTCTGGCTTCCAAGTTTGCTTCAATTACAAAATACATTAACACTGTAGACAAAGTCTGGTATAATGCCTCAGCTTCACTTGTCATAAATACTGGTAGCAACAATTCACATGCACAGAGGGGATTTCCTAAGAGCAGTACTTTCTGGCATGGAATGCAGAATGCACTATAAAAACTACTTATATAATGTATGTCTGCATCTGACCCCTGAAACTGTGCATAATAAAGTAGGAGTCAAAAGAAGACATTGTTTTCTATGCTGCATAAGACATGGGAGTTAAAAGTATGGTGGTCTTTTTGACTTCCAATTCAACCATCATCTTAGGCAATTCCTACAGTTTGACATTTCAAGACAGGAAAGCGGTACAAACTTCCACAAAACATATGCTTTGCAGGATTATCATGGCCGAACAACAACATTCTTGCTAACATAAAAGATAGTTGAGGTAGCTGAAAAAAGCCCCATGATGCATGACATGTATATAGTTTTCTGTAGACACATACATATATAGAGAAAAGTCTCCTTCATAGTAGTTGTTTAAAGATCATTATGTGAATTAAAGCATTGTGCATACATACCAGAGTCATTAAGGTTGGAAGAGACCTCCAAGATCATCAAGTCCAACTGTTAGCCCAATGCCATCATACCCACCAAATCATATTTTCAAGTGCTAGATCTACACCCTTTTTGAGCACCTCCAGGGATGATGACTCTACCATCAACCTGGACAGTCTGTTCTAATACCTGACCACTCCCTCTAGCACAACTTAAAGTCATTTTCTCTCATTCTTTTATTGAGGTGCCCAAAACTGAACACAACATTTGAGGTGAGGCCTCACTAGTTCTGAGTACAGAGGGACGATCACCCTCCACGTAATTATATCTGCAAATGTATAAACCTGCACATACAGATATTTACACATATTACTAGACAGATGACTTTTCTAAAGTATTCATCAAACAAAATGATACTAGCTCTTAAAATTTGTTGATGATATATGGAAGCGGACTGTGTCAACTTATTAAAAGAATTTTTCCTGTTCAGTTTTTAGTGTGCCAATTCAATGTATAACAACCTGAAAAACCGTATCTGCTCTACTTGGTCCTACAACAGAGCCATGTACCCAGGTCAAACAGTACAAGACTTTATCCTATTCTACTTGGTATTGTGTTGTGTGGTTTTTCTAATACATCATCTATCAAAATAGAAATGTTGGTTTGCTACAAAAGAGCTGAAGGATGACGCCACATCTCCTAAAGGATGCTACCCCTTCGCTCCTCTGATAAGTGCCAGCTGTTTCCAAGTTCTGTAAGCTTTGTTCATTAGAGCTCTGGCTCATTTTCAGAGCATGGCTGCCTCTTGCTGTATGTGAAGCGGCATGCAAATGTAGCTGTGGGAGAGGATCCCTTGCGCCTAACCTGGGAGAATGTGCCCCTAGGAGAATTTTATTCCTGAGTGGACCTTGGTTATACAGGGCCTTGGGATGTCTGGTAAAAGAGTATGGGGCACAAATTGTGTTTTCTTCATTACTTCCACTTTGGGGTGAGGACATGGGCTGGAATAGAAGGACTAAGTCCATTAATATCTGCCTAGGAGACTGGTGTTACAGGCATGGCTTTAGGGTTCTTTAATAATGACTGGTTCTGTAAGACAGCAGATCTTACAGGTCCACATGGGAGAGGTTTATCTCAGAGGGGGAAAAAGGGTTCTGGGGCAGGAATTGGCAGGGCTCATCCAGAGGACTTTAAACTAGGTTCAAATCAAAGGGGGGTGGGTGCATACCAGTGGGACAGAGCTGTCATAATGAAAAACAAGGGGCTTCTTGCTGTCCTAGGGTGAAATTGGAGCTCTCAGCTCACTCCCTAAAGTGTCTGTACACTAATGCACACAGCATGGGGAATAAGCAGGAGGAGTTAGAAATCTGTGTCCAGTCTGGTGATTATGATCTGGTGGCAATTACAGAGATCTGGTGGGACAGCTTGCATGACTGGAATGTGGTCATGGACAGCTATGTCCTTTTCAGGAGAGACAGATCAGCAAGGCAAGGTGGAGGAGTTGCACTTTGTGTGAGAGAGAACAACTGGAATGTCTTGAATTCTGTCCAGGGGTGGATAGAGTTGAGTGTTTGTGGGTGTGGATCAAGGGATAGGCTGGCATAGATGACACTGTTGTGGGTGTCTATTACAGGCCACCAGACCAGAATGAGGAAGTTGATGAGGTCAACAGCCTCACAGCTACGGGCCCTGGTTCTTGGGGATTTCAACTACCCTGGTATGAAGACCTACTCACAGTCCAGGAGGTTCCTCCATTGCATTGGTGACAATTTCCTGACACAAATTCCTTTACAAGCTCTGATATTCACCTCTATTGGTTTGCTTGCAAGGTGTAAAACAGTCTACAGTTCCTTTTTTTTGGACTATGTCTAGTTCACTACATCCAGTACCCTAGTTAACCTCATTCCTTTGTTGAAACCCAGCTCCTTGCATCTATGTCTTTCTCTTACTTGTCACATCATCCTGTTTTCACTTAAACTTTTTCTGCTGTCCATGTTCCACTTCATACATTATCTTTTGCTTGATATACAGGTACTATTTAATATTAATATTACTGCAGCCTCCCTTGTAGTGTTATCTTCCATATGTACTTGCACTTTCCATCATCTCCATCCTCCTTTCTGCAAGACCAACTGTCCTGCTCCACTAATCAGTCTCTGGGACAGTTAAGTAATATTATGCATTAGGAATGAAAGAGCTAAAATGGTGAGTATAAAAGCTTTATTGGAAATTAAAATTTTTTTCAGTGTACTTGGTTTTGTTAATATTTTTAAAAATTTAGTCAAATGGAAAGGAAGTCTTTTTTAAAACAGAAAAATAGGACAGTAAGAACAAGCACTTGTGCTCCCTTACATCAGACAGTTATTTATTAATACTCTGTAACTGCTAAGGGTAAACCCTTAATTGCCTTATGCAGACAGACAAACTGATAGTTTGCGATTTCTGATTTTGTTGTCATGCATTTATTATTGCTAGTTTTATGGGTGACTCTATATTCACTAATCATCTCATTCAAACCATATTTACATGGTCATTCTAGCAAAACTCTTTGCTGCTGTTCTGCCAGTAGTTTTACAAGTGTGCATGTATTCAGCAATGAAACAGCATATCAAAGTGATATTATAGAATAGGGGAAAATACACAAAGAGCTCCTTCCTGAAAAGTAAGACTTCTGGAAATCTCTGGGACTTAGGGGTGAGGACAGGGAAAGGATTTTTGAACATTGAAAAGGTTAGCAGTTTAATGAAATATAACTACAAAAAGAAGTTTCTTAAGCTTTGCAGAAATACTTTGGGAGAGAGCTTGTCCAGTTAAACTGAGTTATTTTTCAAGTGCTGCTATGTAATGGGCTGGCTGCATATTTGATTCGTCTATTGATCGGTAAGATAGACCAAGCAAGCAGAAAGGTTTATTTTAGGAAGTGCAGTATGATTTTTCGGTCATGCAGAAAGTAGGTTGAAGGTAATTCTTAGCTGATCAGAAAAAAAATACAGCTGTTTCAACAAAGAAGATTCTAGAGGTGGATTGAGTGATTTGCAAATCAAATAAACAAGCAGCAGGCTGCAATATATGTGGCATTCTTAATCGTATAAACTAGTATATGCAATTTGTGTGGATATATACAAAGCATGAATGCCTTCTCTTTGTCCTATATGGATGGAAGAAACCTTCAGTAAACTTCAGCTACCCCATTCATAACTTTGTGAAAAGCGTAATTGAAATAGAGGTTTTCCGAGTTGTGGTTACCTTTCCTCCTACCAAGGTAAAGACATGATTGGGAGAACTAAAAATAAAAAAAATCCTCCTATCCTCAAACAATGCTCTTACACAGTGGGCATAACTATTTATGTACATAAATAGTTTTCACATACCCTTTCACCTGGTGGGCCTGGAGGTCCATCATTGCCTGCAGTACCCTAGACAGGGAAGACAATATTTTCAAAGATTAGACCTCTACTGTATTTAAAAGAAACAACCTGTAGCAAATCTACACAACGTATCTGACAGTTACCTTTGGACCTGGTTTGCCAGTCGGACCTCTGGGACCTCGTGATCCTCTTGGACCCTGTCAATTTAACACAGATGTGCTTGACAATGCAGTTGATAATACTAAAATCAAAATAGTTCTTCACAGTATAGTGGAGGCAATCAGTACAAAAGCCTCTAAATTGCAAAAGTACATACTGTTGGTCCTCGCTGTCCTCTGGGGCCGGGTTTGCCATGTAATCCCTGTACAGAAAAGTTCACAGAAATAACCTTAGCAGGCACTATACTTATGAGATAAAGTTCTGGGTTTTTCTCATTTTAACTGGAGGCAGAGCACCACTTCCTTAGCTTTAAATGTTAAGTATCTACATTGCATTTCAATTTAGACAATAATGGTCTTTGATAAACTACATTAAAATAGCAGCCAAGATGAGACACAACAAGCAGAGTCCCTCTGCAGCAGTCTGAAATATTTGGCATTATACACAGTTTAATACTACCCTTGAAGACAAAGTGCTCAGGTTCCCATGAACAGTTCCACATGTTACTCAAGTAAAGGAAGGACTAGTCTATCTTTTAGAAAGAGGGACTCTAATACCTACCAGGAATTTGCACACTTGCACAGAGAACTTGTCAGAATACTAGCCCTTAATTCTTGCTACAATATATTTCTTAATCACACTCAACAGATTTCTTTCCTCAGGCTCTGCATTAGTATTGCTGTGCATTCTAATGAAATGAAGCTTAATATTCAATACTGTGTTCTTCAGGAAGAAAAAGGAACCTGATGGCTCTCACTTTCAAAACTCTGTGGCAGAGATTAGACACAACAGTAACAGGAAATCAGTAGGGATGTTTTAGCATAAACCTTGATTCATTGGAAACTAATGAAACACACAAAACTGTTTTCTTCAGGATTTCATCTTGTTTTATTGCAGAGGTTTTTTACATTGATTTAATTTTGCTTTCCAAAATAAAAATTACTTAATGCTCCTAAAATGCTACGAAGATTGTGAACTTCTTAGGCACAAGGACTAGATTTCCCAGTACCAGTATGTTTGATAACATTAAATACAGCCATAGAATCAAGGTTAATAATAATACCTGATTGACATTACGAAATGAGCCATTATCACCTCATTGATGATCAACATAAGTAAACATATGTTATTTCATGGTATTAATTACATGGTTAGTACCCTACTGAATTGAAAGCTTTATAAAGGCCAGATAATTAATTAGTTTTATTAGATTTTCTAACTCTAAGCTTCCCCTTTGATGCTATAATTTTCCATGTTTTATAATCTGGTATGATTGGGTGCTGAGGTGAATTGTGAACTGGCTGCAGGACAGAAGCCAGAGAATAGGGGTCAATGGGACAGAGTCTAGTTGGAGGCCTGTATCTAGTGGAGTCCCCAAGGACTGGTACTATTCAGTCCTATTCAATTTATTCATTAATAACTTGGATGAGGAATTAGGGTGCACTGTCACCAAATGCGTTGATGACACAAAGCTGGGTGGTGTCGCTGACACCCCAGCAGACTGTACTGCCATTCAGTGAGACCTGGAAAGATTAGAAAGTTGGGCAGAGAGAAATTTAATGAGGTACAACAACGATAAGCGTAGAGTCTTGCATCTGGGCAAGAACAACCCCAGGTACCAGTATAGGTTGGGGACTGACTTCTTGGAGAGCCGTGTACAAGAAATCTACCTGGGGGTCCTAGTGGACAGCAGGATGACTATGAGCCAGCAATATGCTCTTGTGGCCAAGAGGGCCAACAGCATCCTGAGGGGATCAGAAGGGGGGTGGTTAGCAGATCAAGGGAGGTTCTCCCCCCTCTACTCTGCACTGGTGAGATTGCATCTGGAGTATTGTGTCCAGTTGTGGGCCCCTCAGTTCAAGAAGGACACAGAGCTGCTGGAGGGTGTCCAGTGTGGACCAACGAAGATGATGAAGGAAGTAGAACACCTCCCCTGTGAAGAAAGACTGAGGGAGCTGGGTCTCTTGAGCTTGGAGAAGAGGAGGCTGAGGGGTGACCTCATGAATGTCTATAAATATGTGAGGGGTGGATGTCAGGAGGATGGAGCCAGGCTCTTCTCAAGGTCCTCTAGTAATAGAACAAGGGCCAATGGGTGCAAGCTGGAACATAAGAGGTTCCATATAAATATCAAAAGGAACTTCTTCACAGTGCGGGTAACAGAGCATTGTAACAGGTTTGCCCAGGGGGGCTGTGGAGTCCCCTTGTCTGGAGACGTTCAACACGTCTGGATATTTTCCTGTGCAACTTGTTACAGGTGATCCTGCTGTCTCAGGGGGATTGGAGTAGATGACCTTTTGAGGTCCCTTCTGATTCCTAATGATTCTATGATTAATAGTCATGTCACACTTTTCCTTTAAAAGGAAATAGTCATGTCACACTTTTCCTTTACAAGGATGTAGTGAACATTGTTTTATTGCTTGTGTCTGTCCATAACAATGTATCTTTGTATTAGCTAAATTAATACAGTAACTATTAAAGCCACACAGAAGCAACAGCAATTCAACTCGATCTTATATATTTTGCCTTAAAATCATTACTTTCTGCTTGGGTTTATGCTGCAAATTAGAAGAGATTCTTAAGAAAACTTTCAGGTAATATTTCAGCTTGACTTTAAGTTGCTAAGATCTGTGACTTCGGACTCATGTTTTTAATTTAATTATCTTTCTCACATTTCTGCTATGTTCAACTGAGTTGTAGAAACAACAGAACAGTGACCTTCTTTCTAACCTACATTTCATTTTTATAGTCTGAAGAATGTGCTTATCACTTTCTTCCAGCAAACAAAGTAGCAAAAGCTGCCATTTTACATCTATTTTTTAAAAAATGTAATAGTACATGTTCTTCATCTTGTCTGGTATATTTCACATTTTTGATGCTGAAGCTGTAAAAAAAGCTTGCAGCAAATCAGAATACTTATGAAATATGTTACATTTTTTTGCGGGTAAATATAATAGTAGCAGGATAATTCATGTGATACAGGAAAATAGTTTTTGCCAACTCATTCAGCTATAAAACAAAAAGATCCTTCAGCAAAGGTGATTTTTTAAAATTGTTTTTCAAATATATATTTTCTTTACAATGAGGGTGGTGAGGAACAGGTTGCCTAGGGAGGTTGTAGATGCCCCCTCCCTGGAAGTGTTCAAGGTCAGATTGGATGGGGCCTTGAGCAACCTGGTCTAGTGTGGGAGGGGTGTTTCCTGATCATGGCAGGGGGATTGGAGCTAGATGATCTTTAACCTGAACCATTCTATGAATCTATAATTATGGTAGCATATACTGCGAAAAGATGTCTGAGTTCCTGTGTATTTAGATTAATAGCTTAAAGAATAAGAACTAGTATCTCATTATGTCCTGTTTTATATAACTGGAGAGGTTCACATTCAAGTGTGAAAAGCCTATTGCTATAGTTTTTTGAGTAGCAGCTTGTATCCTAAGGTGTCAGTGACTTCCCATAGCATTGATTTTGAAAAGTTAAGAAAGAGTCATGTAAGCGTGAAGTATCATACCCTTGCGCCTTTCTCTCCATTGGCACCTGGAAATCCTGGGAAACCAGTTGAGCCCTATGTAAGAAATGAATACAAATATCAGAGGATATCAACAGTAAAACAATAGTATAGCCAATACTGAATTTATATGTAAAGCAACCTCCAAAATCATGGACATTGTACACATCAAATTTGCTGATCAAGAGCTGTAAATAAACTTACCATAATGCTTCAAGTCCAGAATGCATAAAAAAAAAATCAATATATAGAATGTGCATTATTTGTCATTTTATTAGACAAAGTATTCATTAAATCTGCACAAAGCAAGGAAGAAATTATCAGTAGTAGCCCTCTACAAATAACTATCATAATGAAGAGGAACAAAAAGGCCTTTTTGCTTGACAGTATACTGATTCTTTTATAGAATAATTTCACTGTATATATATTTTGCTTTTATAGAATAAAAACACTGTAAGAATTTGCCACATCTGAACAGTGGTGTGGCCCTCTAGCCTCTTTACTGAGCTGTAAATTACTTCAGGTGTTCTATTCACTGTAACCTGACCACTGTCCAGTTTCAGGTAATGAATGTGTGTGACTTGTACATGTGCCTTTAAACTCATTTCATAAGCAGGGTTTATGAGATTATCTGATCTGAAACCACTTTGAGACATTATTCCTGCTTCTCCTTTTTTCTGCCCTTTCCTTCTGCTAATTGCCCAGTCTAATCTGATCAGTACTATTTGCTTTATTTCTGTATACAGGTCTAAAGGGATAGCAGACTTGTTACCTGCTAAGGTATTCATTTGTCCTAAGGGACATGGGCTCACAGGGGGGACTGACTTGATAAAATGCACTTTCATGTGAATGGAGATGAACATTAAAGCAGTGTTTAGTTTGGCCAGCCACTAAAACTACTGGCTAGACATCCTGTTGTGATAATACATCTATATCCATGCAGCTTGCTATTAGTATTTTGGTGGAAAATAAAATGCATAAAACAAAACCTTAAAATAGAATTTTTAGTGTTCTTTTAATAGTCACTATGAGTTGGTTCGGTTTTTTTTCCCTCTTTTTCTTACTTACAGTTTCTCCTTAATTAATCTTGTTTCACACAATCATTCCAATTATCTATTAATGACTTAGGGGTACTACCACTGACTAGAGAGGAAAAAAGTAACAGATTTTCTTTTCATTCTTTTTTTTCTTTTTTCCTTACTTTATAAGTCTTTATCAGTTATAACTAAAATCATAAATGAAACCAAGAAAATTCTACTCTGTGAAGTCCAAGCATCTTCTTTCTAATTAAAAGGGCAGAGGAAAAACAAACTCTAATGATTTAACATTAATAAGCATGTTTGATTTAAAATATTTAGATATGGTGATTTCTATGACTATGTTATTCGACAGGAACAGCACAGGAGAAAGAAATCTAGTGAGAAGTGTTAGATAATGGCAGTACTCTCAGAACAATTCTTAGAAGAAGAAAAATAATGAAAAAACAAATTAGTGAGAACAAATAGGAATGCAATACTGGAATAAGATTTCTTATTTTCTTTACACAGATATGTTTTGCTGCAGCTTCCTTTCTCTCTTCCTTATGTTAGTTTGAACTGGTTTGTGAATGAATTTCAACAGAAGTCTCTAGAGAGTTGATATATTGTAGCTGTCACTACTCTTTCTTGGAAGTTGAAGCAACAAATTAGAAGAGTAAACAGTTGAACCCAGGTTGAGAACTATTTTCAATTTTAATGTAATAAAATTATAATGTAATTAAATGTTTTATCAAGTCTTTGCTGAAAAAAAAACAAATGTATTTCAAGTGTTATGACATTTTTATTCTTTGAATAACATAAAAAATTCTTTGATCTTAGACTTTAAGAAAAATTTGTACAAGGGAACAAAAAGAGACTGAACTGTCAGACATTTGAATCAAGAAATAGAAGTAAATTCACATGTCTCTCACAATGAATACTTTCATGAATACTTTCTATAGATGGTTTTGATATTTTTCACTAACACTGTGTTCAATTACCAATTATTCCTCAGATATTTCATTCATGTTACTGAAAAGGGACAAAGGCCAGAGTCAGAAAAACATTTTGCATAGCCAGCAAGGAAATTGTTCTTGTTCCAAAACACTGTAATCTCAAATTTGAAAAATAAAGCAGAGCAATTTTGAGGATTTTACTGCAGGTTGATTGTTCAGAGCTGGGGAAGGGGGAAGGGATCATTTACTTTGTAATATCTCCCTACGTGAGTAATCACTGAGACACAAGGGCTCCCTAACAGTCTTCTCTACACTGGGAAATGTCTGTAAACTCTTTTCTTTCTTACTAATCTCAGAAAAGACAGCTTTCAATTTATTTAGCATGCTCATTTCCTAAAGCTGTGTTAAGACAACCTTTTTTCAAAATACAGTCATAAAAAATGCTTTAGAAATATAAGCCTTCATTTCACATAAGCCACCTACATGGCCATCTATTGCAATCAAAACACAAAAGAGAGCTGAAGGATAGATGCGGGCACATAATTCAACTCAGGGTTAGGTTTTGTCATGTTTTTTTTAACAGAAGCAAAAGGAAAACTTGATCAAAATTGTAAATTATATGTTTTAAAGAAATATGGTTTTACTTTATGGAAGAAGCAGAATGACACAAATGGAATGCTTGTATCACGCAGAAAATTTCTATCATTACAAGCATCCATTTAGTATCAACAGAATGCTCAGTCTCTTTCACACATTTCAGCAGTTCTGTTTAACAATGCCAGTGTGATGCTCACAACAAAACACAATTTATGAGAGCATGTTGAAGGTTAGAAGGAAAGATGGTGGTACTTAAAGACCCTGCCTTAGGGAATTGGGTATTTTTAAACATTTTACTTCAGTATATGATTGTCAAGAAAGAAAATGTGAAAAATGGCCCTTGCTCTACATTCTACTTCCCCAAACATACAAATAAGATGACTGTCATCATGACAATGTACAAGATATACAGTTCATTTACAGCTCACCTTTGGACCTTGTCTTCCTGGATATCCTGGCAATCCGGGTACACCAAGCTTACCCTGCAATAAGAACGCAGTGTTAAATTTCATTTAACCCTTCTTAGTGGTTCAGCAAACTTCTATATAAATTATTTTTTACAGACCTTATACCGATGGTATTTCACAGAACACCATATTCAATTAAATAAATTTTTCATTTTTATTACTAATTCCCAGTGGGCTTTGTTCCCCAAACTTACATAAAATCCCCTGCTGCAAAGTGATGTGGGGTTGAGAACATTAAACTACTAATACTCTCTAAGTAAGCATGGTGTTGTTAGATTTGAGAGAGATGAAATGCCTTTTAATTTATTAGTGTGATGGCTACTTTGTTTCCCATAGATCTTTCACAAATAAGGATTTGAAGTATCAATTTATTTCCTTGATCAGTTCTAAATTGTTTGAGTTTAATCATACCCCACTGACTATTTGCTGATGATAGGTTTGTCAACAGTTATTACCAACTTGCTATGTTCTGAAAGGCCAACAAGATGAGCAGTCTGATAAGAACTGACACTAACCAGTCTGAGTATTGAAATATAGTATCCTATTCCACTGAACCTCCAGACCTCTAGAGCATTAGTGATTATTTGCCACTTTCAAAAGCAAAGAAAAGAAAACCATTTTCAGTCTTAGAAAGATGAGAACACTGAGGAAGAATTTGCCTGTTTGTCTGTGTTCCAGACTGTAACATTTTGGAGATCTCAATATGAAAGATTTGTTTGTACCATATAACATGATACTCTGCAGTAGATTTATAGAATGAAAAAAAAAAAAAAGAGGGACACTTGCATGGGAAAGGAAATTTACCAAAATACATGTGTATTTGTAAAAAATGCAGCACATGAGTAAAGATTTTGTTACATATGCATGTAACTGTATGTGCATGACTGAGATATTATTAAAGAAGAATTCTTCTGTTAATGAGAATAATGATAATGCCACCAGGTATGTGTCACGCTGAAAGCAACTGCACGTGTTACAATGATTGAAATGTTTTGCAGCATGAGAGTGCCAAATTCACTGGAAGATTTTTCTCTGATTTCATGACTAAGTAAGTTTAGTTACCTAGGTTTTAAACATGGATATGGATACTTATTCGATTGTAAGATCTTTACTGATATGTTGTTCGTTGTTTTGGCACCACACCTGGCTTTTCTTCACTAAGCAAGTCTTATCAAGAGATCAGCTAAACATAAGAGAATAAGAGACTTCAACAGGCAATAAAACCTATAAATACTTTTAGAAAAGGGAAAAGTATGGGTCTGAAATTCCAATCCCAGCTAAAATAGTTATTAACACCAATACATTTTTTATATTCAAATATCTTCTGGTATATATATATATAATAATGCACTTCTGCACATTCTGCAGTTGCACATAGATCTTTAGTGAAGAAGAAATGCTTGCAAATGTGAATCTGTATTTATGTTGAGCAATTTGCATAAGAATAATTAAACATAACTATTAAACATAACTAAAATTAATATTTAACAACTAACAGTTACAAAACAAAGTTTGGTATAATTGTTTGATTATTGCTGGTTTGTTCAGTTAAGACAGAAAGACTTGAGAATGATAGACTATTTGGTTGATGTCCTTAGTAAATTAATTATTGTGCAGATATCTTAACAGGAACAAAATGTTTTCTAATACTCGAACATTCTTGTCAGGTCAGTGATACTGAAAACAACCATTTTTGTTTTATTTTACTGTATCATTCTTTCCAATTTACTTAAAATGCCACTTGAAATCACCTTTCTTTTCTGGTGCTGCCACCCAGTGAAATACAGTATCTGCACACACATTCTTCAGTCTACTTTCCTCCTCTAGTGGTTTTTGTTGAGGGCATTGTTCTGCAGAGTTGTACTTGATTTTTCTCTTCTTCTCTCCTATATTTTATGTCACCACCCTTTTTTTGTAGTCCTTCCTTTGAAGAGCCCCTTACACTTCTGCCAACTCAATTTTTTATTTTTATTTAGTATGTGTTTCCTCTTTAAAACAATCTTCATGTCAGGAACTTTCATAGTATGTCTAAATATTAATTTACTCTCTAGCAACACCTTTATTCTCCCTTCTGTGTCCAGCTGTTTTGTTTGCATTGTGTTACCTTTAACTGACATGCACTGTATAAAAATATCTTTGCTCTTTTGCATGCCAATGAAGTATTACAATGACTTTATGTATTTTTACAAAATAAGAATCCACAATACTTGTTCTGACGGCTTGCTTTCCAGTGATGAAGATCATGGGTTCTATGTATGTTAGGTTTATGGTATCTGGCTACTAACCTTTTCCCCAGCTGGACCAGCAGCACCTGGATCCCCAGATGGACCTGCTCGACCTTTTGGACCCTCTGGACCATCTTCTCCTCGTGGACCTGGCTGTCCAATTTCTCCCTAAAACACACCACCTTATCAATATGGAATAATTGCATTTTAGCATATATTAGAAAGACCATCTACAATTGCTTGAACATAAGTTTTTAGCAAATGTAAATAGAAAGTAGAATCATAGAATCATATCATAAAATTGTAGAACGCTTTGGGCTAGGAAGGGACTTTTAAAGGTCATCTAGTCCCAACCCCCTGCAATGTGCAGGGATGTCTTCAGTTAAATCAGGTTGCTTAAAGTCCTGTCAAATTTCCAGTTAGGAAAAAGCCATTGTTTATGTTCCTTATATAAATGCAAATACATAGAAATTAGATGTTAAATATTATTTAGCTGAGTTTGGAAATTTAATTAGCTCCATTTGGAAACAACATGTTCTTATTTTTCCTTCCCTAAAATCTTATGAATGCACTCTGGCAGTCCATAGAAAGAAAAATGTCTCTAAGTAGTTGATGTGGATAATATTTTCAAAGTTATTTATGTACAGACAACATAAGAGCCTATCTCAAATCTGTTCAAATATATAGAAATATTATATATATATATGTATACAGAATAGAAAGAATTCAAGCCACTAGCTTTAATTTTTTAATTACATTTATTTGTTCACTTTAGTGATTCTTTCAAAATAATGAGAGTTACATTTTTAAGAATATATGGGTTATGAATAAATGCTTACCCGATCACCTTTAAGGCCCATATCACCTTTAAATCCTGGAAAACCATCTTCACCCTAAAAAAAGGCAGAAACATATGAAATAACTGTTAGTAATAGAGACTAAACGAGAAAATATATACAGTACAGATTACAGTAATTTGCATAGATTAAGTGAGGAAATCACACACCAGGAAATGTAATATGGCTAATTTAAAATATAGCAGTGCACCATACAATATTATTTTTTTAGTCTGAAAATTCCTAATAACAGCAATTTAAAGCTGTCCAAAATATGTTTGAAAATAGAGGCAATATCATTGTTCTGTTCTATCATGAATTATCTTTCAAATTATTTTCTTAACTGCTAAACTTATTTTCGTTATCAGTCTATTTAATAAAGTCATTCAATTACAAAAAAAAATGGTGGTGAATTATTCAGTGTTATTATTTCTGATAGCAGAACTTCTATTGTAATGAATTTTATTTTTAAGCTAATTTCTTAACAGTATCATGAAAGAAATAAAAAAAATAACATGGTTGTGACATCTTAAAAAACTCCACATACATTGGTGTTCATAACCTAAAAGAAGTAGTAATCATTGCTATATAGTAGTTCTGTACACAGCAATACTCAGCCCTGCCTACTCATGTTTGCTGACATGATTGAAGGAAAGTAGAAGAAACAAATGACACAAAGATTGAATCTGAATGCCAGGAATGAATCTGAATGAGCAGTGGCGAGACAGGTGCACATTATTGTTATTCCAAGTGAGAAATACTTATTTACTGCTCAGTAAATTCTGGCAGAAAAATTACTCCAAGCAGTTTAATAGGTCTCCCTATGGAATCACAAGCACACAGTACTCAGTCAACTTCACCTGTATCAGATAGTTGATACACAAACAGAAATCTCCAGAGCTGTTCAGTAGAATTATTCACTACTTGTTCTAGCATAACTAGTCAGATTTTGATTCACTTTTTCCTTGACTAACTTGTCATGCCACTAGTGCTCCAATACACAGACAGAAAAGAGTACTGACTGCATTTTAATCTGATGCTTACTTATATCCTGGAAGCAAAGATCTTTTTGATGAATAAGCACATAGCAAAATGTTTGACAATGATGCTGTTAGGTTTTTTTATATGCTGAAATAGGATTGCCAACTTAGAATCCAAGTACCTTTTGGACTGTCAATAAAGCCAGGATAGAGTGATACTGTACTCTGTGTTACTGAAAAAAGAGCAAGAAAGGATTTCTATTTAATTGTCACTCTGAAAAATAAGTTTCCTTTTTTCATTGTTGGACCCACACAAAGGCTCTATCTTCTCCCTGATCAACATCTGAGAGAGATTGTGAGCCATTTGCACTCTTCAAAAGTACTCATATTGCATGCAACAAATAACCCTAGAAAGGGTGATTATAGATTGATTCACTAGTGGTAAACATCTCAAAATATGTCAGGAGACATTAAAACTAAAATATAAACCATCCAAAAAAAAATCAGAAAATAAAGTTTCTCCATAGTATGTGTTCATGTAAAAAAACAATGAGGTAATCCATGAGGTAACCAAGAGGTAAAGAAGGTAGAGCACAGAACACACGAATAAAGCGTTAGTTGTAAAATTTACTCAGTTACATCCATGGACACTTTGAAATATATCAACAAGAACTAATTGATAATGTGCCAACTACTGACTAAATGACTGCAAAATGAACAGAAACTAATCTTTAGCTTTCACATTAAGGTTCCATCTATTAAGATATACAAAAAATTGATTTTACTACATGTAGGAGGGGAGAGCTAAATGCTCTATTTCTTGGGCTGCTGTTAATAAAGAATAACATAGCTAGAGTTCTACTTACTGGTCAGTCTAGAGATGAACCTCTGGGGTCCATTCTAGATCTACAGAGGCTTTCTTGTATGGTCAGTTTTTTAACCTCTTGTCTCGCACAGTGCTTTCCTCCACATAATGGCACATGAATAATTTCAGTATAAATGGCCAGTGTAACAGAACTTTAAAGCACTGTGAGGACAATCTATGAATTTTTTTTGTGTGACCATTTAATGTATGCAGTAGAGTTCAGAGTCTCACTGCTACTATAAGATCAATTTTTAGGAACACAGAAATTTTTCAGAGATTAAACTCATCACTATTCATTTATACACACATGTATAAACACACTGTAATAAGCTTATTTATCTGTGAGTCCTGTATTCAGTCCAGCTGGACAATGATCACTCAATAAGGCACAAGAAAAAGTTGGGTTTTGAACTATCCAGTCTCCACAAGTATTAAACATAGTCCTTTTTAGCTTAGATTTAATGAGCTCTAAGATGTGTATGTCAGCTAGATAAACTGTCATTTGGGAAAGCCTGAAAATATATGACATTTCTCTGCATTTGAGCCTGAAAGACAGATCTCTAGTGTTGAAATCAAGAGGTTTTGGCAGTACAAAACCTTCGGCTTAAGAAATAGTTATAAATATATACACAGTAGCCACAAGGCTGAATTTGTCTATGTGGTTAGGAGATACCACTGACGGTGTTTATTGTCTGTCTTTCACACTGAGTGCTGAGGAAAGTGAGAATTTAAATCAAAATTGGCTACAGCTTTAGCAAGTACAAACCATCAAAGTCAGCAGAGATCAAAGAATTTCTATTTCCTAGTAAGAGTTCTACATACAGAATTATTGGTGTCAGGGGCATGTAAAAGCTTTCTTCATCTTTATACACATACACACATATTGACAGCAGTTGCCCAGGTGGATTAAGAAGGCCAATAGCATCCTGGTTTGTATCAGAATTAGTGGGACAAGTAGGGAAGTGATTGCATCTATTAACAAGAAAGAATGTGTCATTCTCTACTTAAGAGAAAAGTTACTTAAACAGGATCAAAAACTATTTTAATAACTGAAGGGTTTATATTCACATTCTAAATCATGTAGGTCACTGATTTATGAACTAAGCTTAGTATGTTTTTAGGGTAAGGCAAAAATAAACCCACTGCTGCAAGAGAAAACATTGCAGTGAAGGAGACAGAAGATGTTGCAGTGACATAAGGAAAACAGAAAAAGGGAAATTAATTAAACAGAGATTTACCTTTTCACCTTTGGATCCCTTGAGACCACGGACACCATCAGCTCCCTGAAGAAAACATATAAACAGTTAACAGGATAGATATAGTCCAAAACAGGGCTGGGGGAAGAAATCCAGTAATTAAATCTTACCTTTACACCACGAGGACCTGGATAACCAATTGGACCCTGAGGACCTGGAGGCCCCTAAAACACATTGGAGTAAAGAACTTTGTTTGTACAGTACTTGGTTAGCAAGCAGTTCTCTTCTGAGTCTAATCCTTGTTCTTTCACTATAATGCAGCAGTCTTGTGTAAGGCATCAAAATAACTCTGGGCTTCCTGCCACTAAGAAATGTCATGGATTAAAAAAGTGCCCTTCAATGTCACTCTAAAACTAGTAACAGAATTAAGAACTTTGTTCTACTTGTATATTTGGGAAACATCTATCCACATAAATTATATGCAACAATAGTCACTGGAAAATGTTAAAAACAAACAAACCAAACAAAACCAAACAAAAACCACAATTAGAAGCCAGTGGTGTCTCACTATACAAATTTTATGCTAATTATTAAGATGGATAACATGAGTCAAAAGTAAAGATCAAAATAATTATAATAAAAATCAGAGTCTTAAAAAAATAAAGAGCCATACCAAACCTGAAAGCCAGAAGGTACCTTCAATAAAGGTGCTATCAATACTGATTGGTGGCCTGATGCTATTATTTGTTTAAAATTCATTGAGCATTTTAGAGATGCTTAATTCAAAACCTATGCAATCCAATGTCAAGGTCTAAAGAAACTGAGCTCTATAAACAGTGACATCAAGGAGCTCAGGAAAGCTTGTATCTGTGTCTGAGAGTGAGCTGCTTTCTCAGTTCTCTGATGTCTGAGATGGATAGCAAAGTCTTTCCCGAATGGTGTCACTGCTAAGATCTTTCTCCCCTTTCCAAATGTGTCTTTTTACAAAACCTTTAGAATAAACATTTCTGAGAAATAAATTTTTCTATTAACTTTGGCTGAAATCAGTAAATTCATAAGACATAAGCAACAATGATGTATGGTTACATACCTGTACTTTCAAAACATAGATGCTTTGTATGTAAGCTTTATTTTCTTAAGAACACAGGATAACATTGAATGTCTCTAACAGATAATATTTTAGAATTGTACTTTCTGAAGTGTTCTATTTATTCACTCACCCCATTTATCCAGAATACAACCTTCTAGTATTGCCACTGAAATTGGTACTGCAAATGAAAATTATTTCAGGTCCTATAAAGGATGCTGTTCTGGATAAATAAGGGTCACTAATGAGAAAGCATAACTCTTTAAAGAGTCCCAAGTAATTCATAAAGAAATAATTACTTTTCACTTACACTGACTCGACAGTGAGTACTCTATACAATGGAATTGCAAATACAAATGATTTGCAAGTTATTTATATAAAATATATGCATCCTATGGATTGCCATTCTGCCAATTCCATGACCAATTTTATTTTAAAAGAATACTATCTGTATTACTTAGAATTTCAATAATGTTTAAAATGTAATAAATGTTTGTCTGGATGCAGATGCTTTGAATGTGTCATGGGTTTCTTATTATCTTTCTAAATAGTATTTGGAGCAAGAAAATATGTTCTAAAGATGAAAAACTGCCAAAGGTCTTCTTGTGATTTGTGTAAATAAATAGTAAAAATTCCAAACTCACCAATGCACCTTTATCACCAGACTGACCCTCTTTGCCAGGATGACCCTGATTTAAGAGAAATGTAACTGATTTGGAAAATATTCACTTTTCAGTAATGACATATTATTTTACAAATACAATTATTTAAACACCCGAATTTCAGGTCACTAATCACCTTTCTTCTGCTTTAGAACACACACACATCATTTGAGGATAGATTCTCCCTTCAATAGCAATTTAATTTGCTTATCAAAGGAAAAGCTGAACAATATATACTTTCAAGTTTTCAGGAATATCCTGATCATGCCTTTGGTTTAGTTCATGTCTCAGCACTGAGCAATTTTAAATGCAGGACAGTCTCAAATTTGAGTTTTCCTTTCTTACGTAATTTACACTAAAAAGGTTCAAATTGTAAAGGCAATTTAGTGAAACTAAAGGTTAATAGAAGTCAGGACCTCTTTTCTATTACTGATCCTCAGTTGTATTAGAGGAACATAGTAAGCCTCCCGGTTTGCTAACATGTGATCCCACCGAACAAGTAGACACCTACTGAAACCATTCATGCCTTGATGTCATCTCAAATAGTTTTCAGGGTATCAAATATGATGAGGCTGTTAATAGACAGACTCCTGGTGTTTATATCCTGTTTCCTGATCTTGCAAAACAGTTTAAAATATTTTCTTTATTAAAGGAATGATTATAACAAAAAGTTACTTTACACTTGCTTATGAGTGATTGTTAATTTTTCTTTAAGTAGTGTATATTGCTAACACTGAATAATTGTTTTCTGCGTTTTTTTAAATGTATGTCAGTTCTTTAAATCTAATCTCCCAGAATATGCTTTCTTGTGCACAAAATATTAACTCTTCATCCAGTATCAGAGGTCTCTATAACATTAAATGACTTTAAAAATGCTGCTATTAAAGAATATATTTGCATTCCTTTAGATTTCCATTAACTCCAGTATAATATACCACACAGAACAATGTTGCACCTTCAAAGTACAAGGACATTTCCTCATGTAGAAGTGAACTGAAATAGCTAACAAGAATTTTGCTGTTCTCCTGCAAAAATACACTTGAGCTTCCACTTGACCTTAAACAGATATCACTGGAGTGGTTACAAAACCCTCTGTTGTCAGGAAGGTATTGTCCATCACCTTTAATCACAAAACTGACCTGTGTGACTTAATTTTGGATAGGTATATTGGGTCTGACAGGAATGGAGCTAAGTTTCTTCACAGCAGCCCATATGGTTTTCTCTTTTTCCCATTCTAACCCCTCAGTGAGCGGGCTGGGAGCAGGCAAGAAACTGACAGCAGATGTAGCTGGGACAGCCACCTCAAACTGATCAGAGCAATATTTTATACCATATGATGTTACAAAGCTCAGGAAAGGAGAATGAAGGAGGGGACATTTGCACAAATAACTTTATGTGCGCTGAAGCACAACTTTACAGCAAGTGGCTAGTCATCTGCCTGCAGATTGGAAGTAGTGAATGAGTTCCTTCTTTTGCTTTACTTATGTGCATAGTCTTACTGGTGTCTTCCAAACCCATACGTTTCCTTGCCTCTGATCTTCTGATCTCTTGCCCATCTTGTTGTGGAAAGAGTGAGAGAGTGACTTGTTGGTTCACACCTGTGCTAACACCTGATTGCATTTCTCCCCTGCTTTTAAGGTTTAACAAGATGCAGATTAAAAAAAAAAAGTTTATGCTTGGAAATGAATATTGTTCTTAAGATGTGGAAAAGGACAGGAGGGAAAGTTCAAATGTTAAGACAATGGTTCAAACTACAGGATTCCAAATGCACTACCATGACATATTTAACATCATCCATGAAAACGGTACTTTGATGGGGAAAAGAGAGATTGTGAAAGCCTTGGGTACAGTTCTGTATTTGTAATGTAAGCATCTGTGTAGTGAAGCCCCTGCAGTCAGTTCTGTTCTTCTTATTCTAGTAAAACCCTGCTGAGAGTCAGAAACAAACATTTAACCTAAAATAAGATTTAAAAGGGAAAATGGCATGAGAAAATGATATGGTCTGAGAAGTCATATTGTCTAATGCCTTTTGGTGGTACACAAATATTTTAATGCAAGAAAACAGGTGTAAAAGCATGTAATTATGGACGATGATTCCATTTACTTTCTGTAATCGGTGTCACTTGGGTGATTACACTGTTCACATCAGTGAATGCTTCCTCAGAGCCATTCTGGATTCTTTACTTATCACAAGATTGTAAAGATTGCTGTCCCATTACAGACAATGAAAGAAGCGCAAACACGTAACATGCACCTTAGGTCTGGAAGCAGAGAAAGTTCCAGTCTATTATATGGTTTCTCAGAGAACAAGTGGTGAGCATTTTTACAGATAATTTGATTTGCTGTACTGACATAGAAGGACTAGAGTGAAATAATATCTGGCCTTTTGTGTGTCAGGTTATTTACACATGCCACAGATGTTTCATACACATTTCATCATCTGGGACAACAAAAGCCCATAGCCATTTTTAGCAGCTGCTTCAAAAATGTAATTCTCTTTGTTTAATAGCTCAGATAGTAAAGGGGTTTTTAGATAGACTTTATAACATTGCAAATTAGTACTACCAGTGCTTTAATTCTTCATTTTCTTTTTGAAACACAGGAATCCAGAAACATTTATTACTTCGTAGAAGTAATTAAATATTTAATGGGTGAAATATTTGGTACTTACAGGAGGCCCATCAGAACCGGGAAGGCCAGGAAGGCCAGGCTTGCCTTGAGGTCCCTAAATGCAGTAACAGAGACATAATTTAAGAGTAATAGTGAACATTCTGTCTTCTGCTGTAATGATGGAGAAACATGCTCAGTGAAGACTGGTATGTCCTAAATCAGCAAACTACCTTAAAACTTTTTAGTATTTTCAAACAACAGATAAACCCACTCCAGGTCTAGAGTTGATATAAGAAAAATAGAAATTACCCGCACACACACACATACACTAAAACAAATGAAGCAAAAGAGGAAACCAAACCAAACCCACCCTTATCCATATCTTAGAATCAATACATTTGTCTCTAAGAGTTAAGGATATGAAATGCAGTTATACCCAGATCCTTCACTATGGATCACTATGCCTTACCAAAAATACAACAACTAAACTCAGACGGACACTACCACACAATATAGAAGTGCATGGCCAGTTCTTACAATCTTTAGCCAGTATATATCACACATAATTTTGAATTACCACAGGAATTGCCCTCTGAACAGGCTCACACACAACACAAGGTGGGAAGAATTCTCCATTTCACAGAACTATTTATTTTTTTTAGAATAAGTAATTTTCACAGATTGCTGTGAAATTGACATACAAGTAAACACTGTTTAATATTGCAGATGAGGTTCTGAAGCTAGTTACAGAAGAGGAATCCAAAATAAATGGAGGATATTATGCCTGTGAAAATGCATATATGAGAGGAAAACCAGGACTCCATTGCTTATTCATTTACTTGATTTCAGGAAGATCTGTTAATTTTAAATCTTAGGTTAGCACTCTGTAAAATATAGCAAAGTCTTTAAGCACATAAGCAAGGTTGTTACACACAACAGAGCATGAAATACCAGAATAATGCTGTAACTTACTTTTTCACCAGGAGGTCCAATAGGACCTTGTGGACCAGGAAGCCCCTATTAAAAAGAAACCAGTGTGAGAAACCAGGGAGAACAATATACATACATTCAACCTACTAAAAGTCTCTCATTAATCTGTTTAAACACATCGGCAATTTTTCCCCTCACAAGTTACATGAGGAGTTTTGCATGAGCATTTTGCACAAGCCTCTATTCTGGCAGTAGGTCTGTAACCAGACCCTATTCAGAACCCTCCTCCAGGTGTGGCTCTTGCTGCATTCCAGGAGCACTGAATGACTCATTTTTGTCCTGAATGAAAAATCCCTTTCAAAGCACACACGAAAACTCTGCTCTCAATGCCATCAACACATTTGCAGCATTATTTATAAAATCCATGAAGCTTTATCAGTTTTGCACATGAAAAGCCTACCTTTTAGTAACATCTAGTTGTTAAACATTTGCTGCACATTACATTATATTTATTGAAAGTTATTTTACACTTACTTGTGGGCCTGGAATTCCTTGCTGACCAGGAGGTCCCGGTTCCCCTTGAGGACCCTATCATGCAAAAAAATACCAAGGCATTAGGTTTGCATTTCTGCACTACAGATCTTCATTGTCTGGACTAAAAGGAAGACAAACTCATCTTTGTTCCTCTCTCTTTAAAGTCTACCACCAACATTTTATCCAGTGTGATATTTTTTCATGCTAACAGCTATCATGAGTTTTTCTTCCATATAGAGTACCAGTCCACACATAGGACCTAAGCACTGGAGTCCATGGAGCTAAAGGAGCTTTAAAGAAAGCATAGTTAGGCCTCTTGGCTGAAGACTAAGAAATAGTCTTTTCTATGTAAATTTCCATGTAAATATTCTAAATTTTCTAAGAAATATTATCATGGATATCAGTATTTTGACAGAAAAGTTTAATTAAATGAAAGGGATGGCACAGTGGCAGGGACAAGACAAAGCAGAAAGATTCCTTAGAACCCACTACATTTTTAGCTCCTAGTTTTAACTCACCATGTTTCCTTTTGGGCCTGAGGGTCCATCAACACCTGCAATGCCCTGCAACAAACAATTATCATGAGAAACTTCCAGAAGAATTCCACCTGGATATTGCAAGTGGAAAACAGTTCATACGTACAGGTTGTCCAGGGGGACCAGGTGTACCTCTAGGGCCCAGTAATCCCCGTGGACCCTGTAAGAGAAGAAACACTTATTAACACCTGCCTGATTCATTCTGAACAGGGAGGCCCAAGAACAGGACTGGGCAAGGAATGTCATAAGGAGTAGGAAGATGAGAGGAAGGCATTATGGAAGTTGAGGAAGAAAGGAAGAAAGGAAGAAAGGAAAAGGCCAACATATGCCTGAACAGGATATCAGTGGAAGCTTTTAGTTAGCTGCTGTATGGTCAGTTCAGAGAAAGATAGGAATTTGTATCTTCTGGTGCAGAACATTGGCACAGCATCTTTCACTAAAGTGTCACTTGTCTCATGGCCTGAAGGTCTGACCTGAATAGTAGCATATATGCTCATATTCCTGTCTTTAGAGAACACGATGGTCTGTCATACATCATACTACTATTCTAAGTGTAAAACAGTGCTTTTATTTGTAGTAAAGATACAATAAAAAAATTCAAATTCAAGAAATTAAAATCAGATCTGTCACTTTTATGTCAAATATAAATTATGTGGACAAAAGACCAAGGGCTATTCTCCTAAATTAGGTGAGCAAGATTTCACCTATAACATAGTATTTTGGCTTTATGCTATATGAATTAATATTTTCATCATGTGTCATCATTGTCATGGTGCTAGACTAAGCAGGACTGAGTCTCCAGTCTCATCATCTATGATAAAGTCACAAATCACTAATAATTCTATAGCAACTCCTTCCTACTTTGTGGGTAGGCAGCAGTGTATCATACATTTATGGTGAAATTCCCCAGTCCACGGTTTGGTTTCTTGCCTGCAATGCAGAACTCTGCTCTGCAGTAACAGCACCTGCATAATTCCAACTGACAGCAGTAGAAATTATGTATGTGAAACAAGTGTCAAAATACACACCGAAGCAGAGTAGTGTGAAAAAAAGAGCAGAAACCAGGCTTTATTTTCTAATAAATAAATGTTTAGAAAATATTTTCAAAGCAATGGGGGCTTGGTTATAGTCTCACATATCAATAATTTCAGTGACTGACACAATAGGATAAGAAATAGTCGCTGTGATTCTGGAAGTGATCTGGATAGATCCTTGACTTCGTTCTATTTCTGTAAGTGTGTTTCACTCCTAACAAAACTGCTCAGAATCAGTAATCTCTATACATACACACAGAGTAATTTCTATATCTGGAATTTAGAACAGTTCAATAGAAAGGAAAAAAATTTTTGATTGTAATAAAAACAGAAGAATAAGAAAGCATTGCTTACAGCTTCACCTGGAAGACCTCTTGGTCCAACTTCCCCATCTTCTCCCTGATTTTGTACAAAGGGAATAAATGTTTTAGAAAAAAAAGAACCTATGCCATGACCCATTACATGAAGATTCATTCTGGAGTTTACTGTGTAAATTGTAACTTACTCTTGATCCATCTTCACCAGGTAAGCCAGGAGGTCCCTGTGGGCCACGGTCTCCCTGTAGAATGAGGGAAGTCATTAAAATAATACATGTATGGTGGAAATGATATGTCGTTGAAATGTGTTGGCTCATGCCTGATGAGACAAAACACATCTTGACACGATACAAATCTGTAGGTTAAATTCTTTTATTGCATTACTTGAAAAACAAATGACCATTGTTGAAATACTGAACTATTTGTATTTATAGTATTTCACTATGTAACCTCTCTTTCCTCAGAAAGTACACAAACTACTGCTGTAAAATGCAGTGTTATTCACATTTTCCTTAGTCTCATTGGCACTTTCTCCTCTTCTGCTATATAAGGTATTACTGCCATTAAAATAAGGCATGTGTACATGGCTCAGAAGTTAATCAACTGATTGCTGGACCCTAGAATATACCTAGTGAAGTTCACTAACCATTTTTAAGAATCATCAAAGATCACAAAGTTCACTAACCATCTTTAACAGCTTTGGGACTGATTTGTCTGAAGTTTTGGAAGGCAGCCAGATTTCCATACGTCCCCTCAGAGATCAGATCTTTTCAAGTCTAAATATGCAGTAGATGCTGGACCATACTTTTAGGATTTATTTTTCTTTCCCCATTTCTAAAGAGAACTAGTGTGTTACATAGCTGAGACACCACTGACTGACCTCTTTCTGGGTAGAGGGTTTTTAGACTGTGACTTCCTTTTGGCATTGGACAGTAACCAAGTATTTATGCTGTTTTCCTTAATTTTATCAGTGTCTCAAAGGAGGCTGACCACTGACTGCTGTGGATTCCAGCAGAAATATATGGAGTCACTATTTAGTGGCTCCATTCTTTACTTGTTCAAACTTTACTAGGGAATTTTAGGTAACTTGGTCTCTTGCCCCAGAGATATTCAATATTAAGGATGTCAAGATTTTGTCCTACTACCTTTCTATCCTCTGTACATTGGAGTCAGCAAGGTGAGAAAAAATGTAATTGTATGAATACCACTTTCATAGCTGTAAGGTGAATTAATACAGCAGTTTCTATACTTTGCTAAGTTTTGGAACTACTCAGTGCAATCTGGTGGTAGAGCATGATGTTTTTCTACATGTTAAATGACATGAGACGTATGATCTGTGCCATGCCTTCCAAATAATATCCAGGTGAAGACGGACCTAAGCTTTCAAATATATAAATAGTTCATCCCCTCAGGGGCTATGTTTGTTGTCTCAGAATCACATCACTACCCTGGTATTGTCATGAAGAACAAAACTTCCTATCATTATCAGCATCAAATTCTTCCCTTCAAATGTTCTATTAAAGCCTGAATTTCTTAGACCATTTTTTTTGTATAGAAACACACTATAGTGCATGTCTTGCTTTTGTACTGGAGAATCTAAATAAGAAATTTCCAAAGTTATAGATATTGAGGCTAAAACGAGCATTACACTGTGTGGTCTGATCTGTTCTACACTGGAAGTCAGAGAATCTCATCCACTAACTCCTGTCTAACCGCTTGTGTTTGATAGAGCCATAACCTCAGTGACATCCAATTTGCCAGTCATAGTTCAAATATGACTAATTTAAAAAGTAGTCATAAAAGTCCTACTCTAAAATTATGTTTTAAACATGAGTTCTCTTATGACTGAAATATAATAACAACAGAAACATGTTTCATCTTTCTTTCTTTATTGACAGCCAAAGAAAACTGAATATTTGCATTACATACTGATGATTCCAAAGAGATACAGCTATCTGATCTAGTTTTGAAGTGATCTGTTTTTAGGAAGATCATAGTTTGTACTTGAAGATTTCTATAGAAACAGGAGAATATAGTGATTTTTAAATAGTGAGGTGAAAGGAATGATGAAAAAAGTTAGTGTTTTCATTACTATTTTACAAAATTACACCAAAACTTATTTTTCTATTCTAGCTTTCTTCTAATTATTTTTGATGCAATATGAAATAAATAGAATATCTGGAAAAAAAAAAAGTCAGTGTATTTATGACTCCACAGATAGTTCAAGTATTGCAGGTGGGAAAGCAGACACATACTCCCTGATTGAACCCATTTCTGCTCAGCCTTCCACGTGAAATAGTGGCAAGAGCTTAATGTCTACCCCCCTCTGCTGGTCACCTGCTGATCAGGCTGGATTTCAATTATGTGATGCGCTGATAGCTTTATACTTTTTTAAGTAAAAGGAGATCATGAAAGAGGATCAAGACATTTCTGCATAACACTAGAAGTTCATTTTTCCATTGCAAGCAAGACTGAAAACGGTATCCTAAGGTGGTATTATAAAGAACTACATGGCTGGCCAGTAGCCAACATAGCTGAGATTTTCTGTGAAGTGCACCAACTGTGCTAACCAAAGCTGTAGCTTTTCCTTAGTCCTGAAGCTTTAGAACATGTGGAAATGGTTCTGTTGACATTTCAATTCACTGTTTCTTTTATGATGCATTGCACTTAGCAGAACAACAGGAAGGGGGGGTACATTGTGCAATGTTGCTACTAGCATGTATATTAGGGCTACAATTCAAAGCAGAAATTCCCTCCTGTGATTATTTCTACGCTTTGAAGATGCAGTCTCATCCTATCTAAGGAGCAAATATGTTAGTTTTTTTAAATATTACTTCAAGTTTTCCTACCTTACCTGACCTGACTGATCCTTCTTTAAGCTGCAGTGGTTGGAATACACCACATTAAAGAATTTAGTTTGCAATTCAAATATTCAAATGCAGGTTTTGAGCAGGCTTCCCAGCAGGTTACAATTTGTCATGCTGCTGGTACAGAAACTTCATGCTAATTTTCTTTTCTTATTAATATTTCCTTTAACAATCACTTTAAATTCAACAGGCAAATTATTTAACTAAGAAAAATAAGAGTAAAACCTAGCTGAAGATTTCAATTCTGTAAATATATTTGAATCATTGATATATATGGATTGTTTTCTATAGATTGATAATAATATAATGATTAATGAGGAATATATTACCTGACAATACAGATATTATTCTGTAGCATGAAAAGCTGACAATTCTGTTTTAACTTTCCCTATAGTCCTTAGTACTATTATTAATGAACAATGCATTATCTCTGTGACAGTATGAATTTGTTGTTGTATAAATACACATTTTTCTTACCCTGTTACCTTTGTCACCAGGAAGTCCAGGAAGACCATCAAATCCCCTGTCACCCTAGGAAAGAAGAAATCACAGCTTTACGAAAGACTACTACAATCTGTATTATTTTGAATAAATTGTGCCTTCCCTCTAAAAGTTAACTTCTACTCTTATTTATCTGAACATGTTTGTTATTGAGTTACAAATACGGAGCAGAGCACATAGACCAAACTCAACATTTGCTTTTATGCATAAAAGAAAGAGAAGATGCCATACTTTTTTTCACTGTGCTGTAACTATGCTATTTATAAAAATGCTATTTATAAAATAAATAGCTTGATTATAGCTGGACTTCGCAGTTGCAAAACTTACTTTACTATTACTGATACTCTGTAACTAGAAACTGACTCAGAGGGACAGGAATCATGCCCTGAGAATCAAGTTACTTCAAGGTCAGATGACTTGCTATTACCATTAATTACCATATTTTAAATGGATCATTCATTCTCAGCTCTTGCATCTGACCCAGCTATCTGAAACCTCAGTATTTTCACTTAAGAGAAGAATTTTAGGTTGGCCTGGAAGCAACAGTACTACCCACGTCAAATATGTCTAGTCCATTCCAAGACTGAAGTAACGCCTCAGGTCTCATTACTGTTTACCTTCGCACCAGGTTCTCCTGGCATTCCTCTGGCACCATCAGCTCCAGGTCGTCCCTGCAAAAACCCGAAGGGGCAAACATTTGAAAATGCAATGGATTCGGTTAATATTTAAATGTATTTAAGCAGACACTGTTTACTCAGAGCAGGACTGATCCATATGTTACTTACCCTTTTGCCAGCCTTCCCACTTGGACCAGGGGCACCTTGAACACCACGTGGACCCTGAATGTAAAAGAATGCAGGTCTTAAAATGACGTTAATATCAGCAAAAATCTAACTATATCTTTCATCTCAAGACTCAGATTTTTTTTTCTATTGCTACATTTTTGATTTTATATGCTGTACTTTTTCCTATGAGATGACTTCTGGTTTCCAAGTTCCCATTAGATTTAACATTGGCCTTAGCATTACCAACTTTAACACTGGTTTCCATAAGATTGCACTATACATGTCGGCCCTTTTAACATAAAGCACCTTGTATTCTTTTCATAGTTTCAAAGGTCTCAGTGCTGTGGTTTGAAAACCCTTTTTCCTCTCATGTCAAAGTTACTTTAGTCACATAATAATTATTTGATGAAAACTAAAGACAGCTTATTACAGATCCCTAAGTCATAAACAAACACTAGTTGCATTACTGAACAGCTTACAGGCTGTCTTTACATTGCACAGTTTTAACCAAACTGAAGAAATCCACTTTTCAAATACATGGAACTTTCACTGATGACTTTGTGGACATATGTTTCTGTGGAAGATTTCTCATCCCCCATCCAAATGCATCTTCAAGTGTAAATAGCAATGGTAAGGACTAGCCATCCAAAAATACTGAGTAGGAAGAGAAAAAATACTAAAAGTGTAAATAAGAAAACTGGAAGACTGAACAGATGTTCAGAGTGCTGGTTTTGTTTGATTATTTTTCTTCTGCAAATATCCCTGTGGAGTTTTAAGACAAGTACTAATTAATGTAGCAAATCCATTATACCCCCTGAGATTTAGTAAAATCCTTGTTCCTGAGACTCCTATCACAATTTAAGAACCATCTATTACTTTTAGGTTTAAACTGAAAGATTTCAGTGTGTTTCAGTACTGTTTGACATCACTGTGCAGGAGCTGACAGAAAGAGCATAAACTGGTTTCTAAAGACTTACTATTTTTAATTCAAGTCTAGAAAATGTTTTGTTTAATTACCATTTAAATTCAACCTCTCTCACCTTATGTGATCTGGTAAGATCAGAGCCTAAGGTCTTAAAATTACAGACATACAAATTACTATTTAACAAAGAGCCTGAAGTGGCAATATTAAAACAGGTTTTCAAGGCATGACACTTTACATGTGATAATTGCTCTCTGTTATATAGAGATTGTTACTTTCATATTTCAAAATGAACAACTGAGTTACTGTATTTAATTAGGATAGTACAGTAAAAGCTATTGTTCTTCAATTGCATTTGGAAAGCATATGATTCATTGGTTTCTTCTAACCAATATTAATACATTTTCTTAAAAATAAAACATTGAAATACAACTGGCAGTATCATTGTACCTGGGGACCTGGTTCACCACTGTCACCCTTAGCACCTGCTGCTCCAGGTCCACCCTTGATGAAAAAAGCAAAACATATAGTTTACATATAAAAATCCCTCTCTTAATTAGTAAGTTACTTTCTATTTCTATACATCAATTACAGAGTGAAAAAGCAAACAGTCTACTTTCATCAGGAAGCATTAATTCACCATCTGAATATGCAGACAGGCCCTGATATATCGTCTAGATACTGAACCAAAAATCTTTCTATTACCAAAGAAAACTCCAATCACTTTGAGTGGGAACAAAATGTAACTGGCTGTTTTATATCAGAATTTGAGAGCTGTATGTGAGCACAGGGAGAACTCAAATAGTGCAAACAGAAGTGCATCTGCTGTTGGGAAGGCAAAGAAAATAGCAGCATCTCAGAGTTCAATACAAAGACCATTACAGTTAACGAAAAATCGTCTGTCTTGTGAACTTCAGCGATCTTTCAATATTTGTGCATCTGTCCCTGAAAATGCAGCAGATCTATGTAACTGCATCTCTTTATTGTCATTAAATGATGATACAGATTTTTTTGAGCAAGGTACACATAAACAGACCTAAACCAGATCTGTAAGCAGGGACAGAACTAGTCAAATTCGTGTTTTCTTAATAATGGTCTCACAGAATTCAGCAGAACAAAGTAAAAAAAAATCTCAACATGCTTATGTAGAATCCAGGTGGAGAGAAAAATATTGGAGGTAAAAGTATTATTTATTTATGACCTCTTAAAGTGGCTGTGATCAAATGTATGTATCTAATATGCAATGAATCTTGCACATCTTGGAAAACTGATAATTCTCTATAGTAAGTGCTGAAATCCATGGGTGGAACTGACTTTGAGGTACTGAATAAAGTCCCAGGCAAATTGAAAATCAGATCCTGAGCTCATGCTAGCAGTGGAGAGAACGGTAGCTTTGGTGGGTACTTACTGACTGTTTGGGTTTCCTGTATGTAAGCTCATCTTTTAATCAATATAATTTATCACATTTAACATCTGTAGGCAGAAAAATAGTTTGTATGCTATGTTAAATTAAGTATGTGATCTCCACCCTCAGCTGAAGGTAGACTGGGGCTTTGACACTATGTTTAAGACTTTTAACAACTTATTGTATCTTATTGGCTATGAAATTACTTTAACAAAATATAACTCATTTTTAGACTAAAAGCTTGAACTATTTCATTCTTCAAAAAAGCTGGGCACACAAACAATTGACAGACCAAGAATCTTTAGCTGCTTCTGAAACTGTAGGCCAAAAATGTTGCCAGATCAAAGAGTTGGATTTGTAGAGCCTCCTGGTGGCTTACAAGAAAAACAACTCTTTATAGGACTCTGTTGCGTACTGCACAGAAGTTCATGAAGGTTTTTGAAACATGAGTGCATGAGTAAGAGGCTGGGAAAGGTACTACTACTAGTAAAAACTAATAAAGTTATACAATCCACTAAAGGTATACAACACCTGTCAATATTAACACCAGTCTTTACAGATAGATTCTTTACTTACAGCAGTTCTATAGTTATTTTGTCTGTACTGAATATTGTCTTAGAGGTCTCTTGATTCAATACACTGCTGGAAATAGTGTAAGTAGTTTGTTAAATAAACCAAACATTTTTGACTATTTGTAAGTATACCCAGTCAGGAAAAATTAGGAGCCTGTGAGCCAATTTTTCTGCTTGGTAGCAACCATTTCCTTTGAAAAAAATAGTTTCTCTGAAGTCACATTTTCTTCACACATTAAATCACAGCATCTAGCTTCATTCTTTTCTCTTGGCTACCTATTGATCCCTAGTTTTCATTTCTCAATAGCACAATCATATTCTTGTTCTGTATTTTACAGCTATATGCTTAACTAATCTAATGAAAAATGCTAACATTACTTAAGATAATAGTAATATAAATAAAAAATTATAGCAGACATAGATAAAAGTTTAAGAGACCAGATACTTGCCAAGCTAGCTATGCCAATACAGTAGACAAAATAGCAGTTTCCAAATCTTTGGAATATGGAATCTGTACTTACTGTAGATGAGAATTTCACTCTATGATAAATGAAATCACCTGAGAGAAAGTTAGAAAATACTAGGCTTCTACAAAGCTTATGAACTTGGCTGTATTTGTTATTTTATATCATGAGATGGATATTTTACAATAGCTTTTTAAAAGACGATAAATACTAATTATGCCATTTAGTGGACTATAGAGTTTGAAAAGTATCCATTTCCTAGAAAAGGAAATGGCAGACTGATCAGGTGGTTTCAGCTTGCTAAACTTCCTACCTGGTTTTATTCTTTCATTGTGAGAATTATTCTTTTAAATTACTTGCAGGAACTGCAGTATTAAACCTATTTGTGACAAAAAAGTGGTTTTCCATGTCATCAGAAAAACTTGTGTTCCATGTGTAGAGTTTGTACAATTCTTAAGCTTTTTAACATCCGTATGGCCTTTTTCCATATTGTTCAGAATTCACAGCCAAGACAGATTCAGGACCAAAGTCAAAAGGCATAATTATTTTAGAAAGCTGCATGACTTTTAACTGCTTATGGAAGTATATCTTAAGAAATTTCCAGATTCACCTAAAATTAATATTAAATTAGTGTTTTGTAGGTATCTCCTTCTGCAGTTCCTCCTTCTGCAGTTCCATGTTTACCACAGAAATATGTATACGCATTTTTACAGAAGTGACTGTCTGTAGAAGCATATGTAATGACTTATGGAAAACTATTTACTAGTTTGACATGTCTGTCTGCTCTACCCAAACACCCTGAAATCTACAATAAAAAATGATTTGTATTCAGGCAGACCTTGAATAAGAATACAGACTATGGTTTTAATTATATCAGTTTCTTTCCAAA
The DNA here is from genome assembly GCA_013397515.1 of Upupa epops. NCBI lineage: Eukaryota > Metazoa > Chordata > Aves > Bucerotiformes > Upupidae > Upupa > Upupa epops. Next base: position 64,549 of record VZRI01011479.1, read on the forward strand.
TAAAGTACATGCAAACACAGGTGTAGGCAAGGTCTAAATGAGATATGTGGACTTGCGTTACTGTTTTCTTAAATCTATGCCCCTGTAACGTACCACAGGACCTGGTCTTCCAGTGAGTCCCATGGGTCCAGGTGGACCTCTCATAGCAATCTGAGAAAACAAACAGAACAGGACAACAAGTATCAAGAAAAAGATGCCAGCCAGCAAAAAATTCTATATTAATACAATTTAATAATATATTGCAAATAGCACCTGTCACTGACTCAGTTGTCAATAAGGGTAACTACAGCAATGAGATGAACTCATCATTTTGTTCTTCACATCCTGCATGATATAAAATGGAATTTTTTTTGAGATATACCCTTGTGGCAGCTTTGTGTGCAGGCTCCTTGTACTTACCCTAGCTTGCTGAAGAATAGCTTGTGCTTGAGCTTCCTGAGCTGATATCGTTGGGCCCTTCTCACCATCTCCACCAAAGCGGAACTGCAAGTGTCAGAAAAAGAAAAGAATTACAAATTTATCAAATTAAATACTTGTTATTTGCTGCAACTTCAGTGACACATGGTCTTGGTCCTTAATTCATTAGTTTCCACTGACTTCAGAATGCTGCTGTACTGAAGCCACTGGATCCATGATGAATACTAATACTTTGGTAATAGTTTAGAATTCAAATGCAAATCTAATCCCTTATGAGGAAACATATTTTGTCTTTATAGGATTTTTCTTTTAATTATGTTTGCATGGTTTTTTGTTCGTTTGTTTCAAAAAAAAGGTCAAAATGGACTTTAATGGTCTGCAAAACCTTGTTAAAAATATGTATCAAAAATAATGAATTCTCTGTACACTGACAGCTATCCATACAAAAATGCAATTCAATTTAAGGCCGACTTCCATTTTAAAAATGTTTGTTATATAAAATCTGCGTAATTCCTGGCAATTTCAAAACAAATTACAGAATAAAATTTAAGTACATTTTCCTATACACTGTTATTGGTCACGAAGCTGCTAGCAGAGGCTTTGCAAGGTCACAGAGACACTAAGCTGCAACAAGAAGGATGGCTTTCCACGGGCATGGCATAGGCACCTAGGATACTAGGACTGTCATTCTTTCACTAACCAGAATAGTTTTTCCAGTTTGTGTATGCCCAGAGCTCTCACAATAATTGAGGTCTTTCTCCTGCAGTCATAGTATCATCAGAATGGAAGGATCCTTTTTGGAAAATGTTGGAAAAGTACATGATTTAAGCTTTGACGAATGAGCACATTTTCCAAAATAACTAGAGAACTGCCAACCCTTCTATCATTTGAAAGGAGGCAAATTGGTTTGCAGTGATTTTCATAATATGTAATCAACCATTTTTTCAAAGTATTATTCACAGAAAAATGCCTAAATTCACAATGAACGTAAACCCTATTAGAATGAACAGCCACACAAACCACAAAAAGTGGTACAGATGTAACTTGGTGTTCTGAATGTAGGATTGTGACAAGACAGTCCGCCACTGCTACAATAAAATCCACCTGTAAACTGCTGTGTAGAAGGACAGACCATAAGCTAGTGAGCAGGTTATCTGTTATAAAAGGATATTAACTTCTCAATGGGAGTTATACATGTGGAAGAGAAGTCAGGATGGGGGTTAAAGTGCCAGGCTGGAAGCTGGGAGATTTGAAACCAATTTATTCCTTCCTGAGAAAGTTCTAGTTTGACTTGGTAAATTACTTGAGTCATTAACATCCAAAAATAAAACTACTGAGATTTTAATTATTCCACACTTACTACCTTTAATAGAGTAAACTGGTAAAAGATAAATTTTCCTTTAGTGGCACAGTAATTACAGACAGAAGTATCATTTTGGAAAAATTACCCTGAGGAGTAGTGGCATTTTTACTTATCGGTAAACAAATATTTCTGTTATACAGCCAGCTGTGAACTTTTTCAAACACGAGGTCAAAAACATTAACTTATTCTAATAAGCTTCTATTTATTGTAGACTGTAAACTTTACACAATCACCCCTTCCTCATTGATATGGACAGGGTCCTGCTTTCTGTACCAGAACTGCAGCAACTACAGCTGTAGCCTTGCTTTATATCAAGAGCACTGCCCCTTCGGTTACAGTTTGCATATTGATTCTGAGGGAGGGTAGTATTCATCAGATATTTCACATACACGCATACACCTAGGAATAATGAATTCCATGCACACAGTACTTTCCATGCCATGAATCTGCAAGATACTTCAACAGCTTTGGGCTTGTTCCTCCACCTGCTAAAACAGATGGTGTTTTGCTTTGACTCCAGTGGGAGCAATATGCATATATTTCTATTCAAAGGATACACTGACTCTTCAAAGAGGACACTGAAGGCCAATTTTAAGCACAGAATGCTCAAAATTCTCCATGTCAAAGAGACTTGAAAGCACATATGCCTGCTGGGAATACAAGTCCTTTGTGCAAGAGCAAACTCATTCTTTAGGACATATAGTAGCAAATACTTACAGTTGAAAGTATCAGAGGATTTCAGTGAGTGTGATACATCTATGTAGGTTACAGTCTGGCAACCATACAGGAGTTAAAGCATATGCTTTATTTGAGGGAGAAAAAGGTACCATATAAACTTCAAATATTTACACTACACAAGAAACTCTGTACCATCTCACATTAAGATGAAAAACATCCCTACACAGTTGTTGAAACTCATCTCCTATTTTTGGAAGGTAGTTACACTGTAAGCAAAATATAACTTACCGGCAACATTAACATGGTACCTGGAGGACCTGCTAAACCATCAGCACCTGGGAGACCAGGGCGACCAGGTGGACCCTAAGAGGGATGAGAGAAAAATGGGCAATAGTTATACAAGATAAACTTTTTGAGTCTCACAGACATCTATTCATAATAACGCATTTGGAGGTATAACGTTGCTAATGATTTGGCGATGTTATCCATTATTAGTGGAGTAATTAAAGAACTGAATTTAGGGAAGACATCCAATGCTAGAAAGAAAGCTTTTCTCTTTAATTATACATATAAAATTGGACTATAAAGTTCCTAATTATAGCAGCTCTCCTCTTAATTTCATAGTTTCAACTGAGCTGAGACTTGCAGTGTTTTCAGTTTTTGCTTTATTCCATATGGAGAACTACCACTGCTAATTCCATTTAAATCCTTTGAGTAGGCTTAATTCTCAAGAGCTACACAAATGTCATAGCTATGACTTGAAATCATGAAATCTGTTTCTCCCCGACAATTAAAAAAAGGCCCTAAGCTGGAGGTGAAGAAATGTACCAGTGTTTGTACACATGTTCATGATTATTGATCCAACATGCTGCATAAATATTGCTGTTGTGACAACAGTGAGATTTATAATTGCACCTTTCCTCTCAGCACTTTGCATGATGCATTTTTACTAGCTGAAGCTGTCAAAGCCAGCTCATTGCTCATTTGCCTGCTGCATATCTGTCAAACAAAGTGCTCATTCACCAGAACAACTCTCTGCAGGCTTGCAATGACAGACCAACAAATATCAGACTGTCTTTAACTTGTTCATTCTGCTGCTCAGGAGTTGAAAAAACAATGGGAAAGTTGTTCTGAAAAATGTTGGTGTTCTTTCCCCTCTTCAAGAATTAGGATCAGTAATCTAGTACTGAGTCTATTTAAGCATTTTTCCAAAAAATGCTGATATATCAAAAATAATTCCCTGTTAATAAGACACTATAGATAAATCTTTAGAATTATTACAAATTCAGATGTGAAGTATTAAATAAAATGTTGTAATTGTTAAAAAGAACTTTTGCAGCTATCCAGGCAATTTTCAGTTAAGGTTAAAAAAATAGAAAAAGAATTAAATGCTCTTGTAAGTTACCCAAACAACTTGCACTCTGATCTGCAGTGATTTCAAGCCATATGACTGAGTCATTGTAAAAATTAGAACGAAAAGGTTAAATCAGAAGATGATGATAACTGAAGATAAAACTGAAAGTTAGATCAGTTTTTCAATTTCTTCATCCATTGTGGCATTGTGTATGATTGTATTCATATCACTTAAGGTCCTCTTCAGAAGGGTATGTTCTTTCATTTCTCAATTATCTTATATCCATATTATTAGGATTAGAATGACGGAATAATTGAGTACAAAAGCTTAAGCACCATACACAACTACAAAAAGTGGTGGAATACTCAACAAATTTTTATAAGTATTAATGTGGCATTTTTTCAAAGCAAGCAAAATGTTCTTTACTGAAGTAGTAATTCCAAATTTTTTACCCAAGATGAAAAGTACTAAGAAAAGTTATAGGAGGAGCTAAAGCTTTTATTTTGAATTTTGTTTAAGTGAAAAAACCAAACCTGTCCACATGTTTAAAATCTAAAATAAGACATATTATTTCATTAGAGTAGAATCTGACAGCAGAATCTGGATGCAGAAATCTGTATTGTCCTCACCAGCTTGGTAACTTGTTTCTAATAATAATTTATTCATGCAACTTGTCCTTTTTTATATAAAATATGTAGCCTGTCTCAAGACAGGAGCTTGATATGTTTAATTAAGAATTTCATTATGATGGATACACTAAGCAGTACTATCAGCAGTTATTCCATTATGATGTGTTAAAATTGCCAGATTAGATTTTGGAATAAATTGTGTAGTTAATCTACAGGAAAGAAAAAAGAAAGAAGGTGATTTACTATCAAAGTGAAATTGTTGGATTTTAACTTTATCTCATAATTCTGTGGAGTAATATCATCCTCTCAGTAACTCATATATATAAATATAGCATGAACATTCTAGACTCATCAGCAAAGTAGCACTCATGAAATTTGGAAAAGTTTTCTTGGTAGCATATTTTTTTAAATAATTATATTTAGGCTACTTTAAAATCATTTTAGCTATGGCAATAGGAAAAGGTTTGTGAGAGCATGTAGGAATAATATACTAGCTTCAATTTCAATTATATTAATTAGTAGATAGGGTTCTCATGCAGTATGTTGTTTAATATGGCAAATAAACCCTGCCAAGATCATCTAAATATTATCCATTGCTTTCAATGTATATTCTGATTCTGGAGAGCTTGCTATGTTCAGTATCACTACATGTTATAGCTAAAGTCACACCAATTTGTAAAAAATCCATATGAAATGTTTGTACCTGTTGCTTTACTATATTTTAAAATAATTCACATCAAAACAAAGAAATAGGGACAAGTAGGAAATTTAGTTCTTTCCTGTATTTACACTACATATTTCTACAACTACGGAAAAGGTTATCCAGATTCTCAGTTGATTTGTTCAGTTGAGCAAATCAGCCTCAGTTCACTGAAGTTTCTTAACCTACCTTGTATATATACTTCAGAGCAGAATCTAACCCATTTACTCTTGTAGCAACTAGTGCAAGACATACCATGAATACCCACAATAATCTGTCTGTTGACTTACCCTTTCACCAGGGTCCCCTGGAGGACCAACAGGACCTTGTAGACCTGGGGGACCTGAAAGACCCTATAGAAAATGAAAGATAATACTATATTACTATGCTGTATGTTTGCAGTATTTTGTAACCATTATTTCTCTGAAAAGTTATGTTGAATATTTATTTGGCTAAAATATTTTATAAAGTCGCACACCACTACTTCTTACAAAGATTTATAGCCAGTATGCAAAAGTTTGATATTTGTTTGCTCTTAGCTTCTAGCATGCCGTTACTGAAAATGCTGAAGATTATTTTTTTGTCCCTTCTAAAAACGCTAAGTCAAATACATAATTTATGAATTATGATAGGAGCAATATTGTGTTTACTTATGAATATCAAAGCACAGTGGATATATCAAATGATGAATCTACTTACAGCAGGCCCCCTTGGTCCTGGTGGTCCTTCAATAAGCATACCCTAGGGGATGGACAAAACAAGATACTAAATTGGTCATGTCTTGAAGAAAAATGTAAAGTATTTTTAGCATAACTACTAACTTTAACATTTCTTAGCATTTTGATAAAATTTTCAGGAGGTCTCTTCTCTACAACTGAAATCAGAATTTTGTGACTTTAAAAGACTTATGGGCTGAAGTTATCTCATAATACTTGATATAAAATAGCTTTTTTAAATGCTGTTAGGGAATTTTAAGTTAATAAGTTTAGTTCTATGTTGTTGGTCTTACAGCATCCTCTGGTTCCTTTTCTTGAGTGAAACAGTCCAAATTCCAGGTCATAGTAGGACCTCTGAATACGTTACCCTTACTTGGCTTTCCTTAGGAAGGATATCCAGACTAACAAGCTTGAAGCTAACAATGTTTGAGATTGGCAGTGAATACCTCTTCAGTACAAGAGATCTAAATTAAAAGTGTCTTACAGTGCTTCAAAAATGCCTTGTATCAGTTCATCAGTTCAGACACTCTGAGCTTCTTAACAGATCATGATGGAGAGATCACAGTCTTGGCTTGCAATTTATTCAATAACATTGGTGATCAGTAACTGGGATAGGAATACAGAACTCAGAGGGAGCTTTTGGATCACAGAGCACATGCAACAACACCATTTCATAGTATTTTATCAGGGTTTAACTTAAACTAATTTTTTTGTTTGATATTTCTGTACCTAATTTTCTAGAAAATAAAAAACAGATTAAACTTTAATTTCTGTTTAGGTCAAATACATAGTTGAAAGCAATCCTTGAAAATTCTAGAAAAGTAAAGCACACTGACATTCAACTTCTGCTAGATATAAATAAATGTTTAATCTGTCTTTTTAAAAATTCCATTACATTATCATTTCTAACCATCAAACATCATGCTACACTATAACTATTATTTAATGGTGAGAAAAAATCAGTACTGAGTTTATGTCCAAGTTGTAATCTCTGAGGAAAATATTTAATCAATATTTTAGCAGTTTGATTACACCAGAACAGGTTAAACTTACAAGCATTTCATTAACCTCTCAGAGGGACCCTGCTTGCCCTTGCTGAGACCTGCAGTTACAGTACCTGTGCTTAAGCTGGAAACTATCTCTCTGGGTCGGTCAAAGCTGCACTTACTTAATGGACTGGAGAGCAGGTCTCTGCTCTGTTTTTCTCTTAACAAAAAGATTCTCCTTGTTTTAAGGAATGTGAGTAGTCCTTTGTGTAATGGAAATAGAAAACTGAACAGGGTACTGTCTGTTACCTCTTTTATACTATTCACATTTCAGGTGATTGTTTTAGAGATTACAGATAAGGTTATTGCCATCCTTTGATAATGATGTATTAACAGTGTACATATGTTATACAGTGCTAATGAAAAACTCACCCACGTCTGTACTTACCGGTTCAATCACAGCTGGTTCTCCTTTTTGTCCTTTTTCTCCATAAGCCCCATGTCCAGTCACCTGGCCAGTAAAAAAGCCCCCAAAATGAAAATAAGTAGAAGTTCTATGGACCTGATGCAATAGAAAGCTGCAGTGACCTTTAACTAAAAGCTAAAGCTGGAACTGTTCTGTGTTATGAAAAAACACAACGGGCATGAATCATATAAATAAAAAATTATGTATAAATGATAAATGGAAAATGTAAAACCTACATGCATACTTTTCAAATATTCAATATTATAAATGTGTAGTTTTCCAATGAGATGCAATAGTTTGCATGCCATGGTTTGCATCAAGTACTTCTGACTTAGAATCTAAAACCTCTGTGTGCAAGTAAAACAGTGTTTTCTTTTCTTGTTTGGACACATTATTGGCAATTAAAAATTATTATTTGTGTCTTTTGGAGTTAAGCAAGCCTAAAGAAAACTGGATAAAAATATCCCTTGGTTCCATAGAGTCGGTGGCCTTTGAGCTCCTAATTTCACCCACAACATGCAAAATAGTTTAGGAAGTGCCTAGGACCCCATGGCATAAATGGGAGAGGTGTTAAGTGGCAATGTAAACAATGAATATTATTTCATGGATAGTCAGTTATGCCTCCTAACTACTTTCATTAGTAAAATTCTTTTAGGATCAGCTCTATGGGAAGTTTCGAGTTCAAGATTAAGATAACAGAAGTACCGGGAACAACAGGTCAATAAGACAAGCTAATAATGGCAGAACCCAGATTGTGGCTTCTTTTTTAAACTATGAGAATTGTATTTTCTTCATAAGTACCTCTGTTGATTACTAACATAGCCACTAGAAATTAAAGTCAATCAAAAGTTCTTTCTTTTTAGATTTAGTAGAATGATTCCATATTTACACTAAGAAAGATGGGAGATTGAAAATGTTAATGATATTCAATGTCAATATGAAATATTTTTTAAAGAAAAAACCTAATATATGTTTATGGCTTGTGCATTTTGAATTGATTTATAAAGGCACTGTAGAAACAATGCAATAGTTAATAGAAGTGAAATAGGGGGAGACACAAATAATTAAGTTCTATTGTATTAATGAAAATCAGTTGCAAAAGTGACATCAGGTCTCAATTTCTGGAAACATTGCCCATTTTTTGAAAGTTTCCATGTACTAAGCACTTTACATCTTCCTTTTTTATGAACGGTAGAACTTCACTTATTCTAAATGCAAAAGTCAAAGGAAAATGCTACAGTATCTCTCGTTCAGCAGATGAGACTTGCAATAAAACTGGCACAGGTCACAGCCAGGGTTCTAATTCAAGCTTCTCCACTCCTTCAGTTTTGCAGTAAGGCATTTTAGGTTGAAATTTACACCAGGGGATAGAGTCTACACAGTCATTTGCGTAATGCACGCACAAATGGTGCCTTATGGGCTCTTGGCTTTGCAGTTAATCTGACCTTTTCTGTGTCATTCTGCCACAGTGTCCCTACCCAGGCTAGAAGGAAAAAAGTAAGCTTGTATCACATTGCACAGATAAGGATCATTAAAAAATACAATGACCCCAACAGGGTTTAGAAAGGAGTGATAAATGAAATACAGAAGTATGGGTTTCAAGTTTGGCAGAGAAAAGCAGACTCACAGTATTTACTGTTATTTCTTGGATCCTTTGCAAACTGAAGTTTAAGACTGTGAAAAGAAAAGCTGAGCAAATACTGTGCACAAAAATCTATTTTTTCTGCTATACTCAGGGCCTTCCCAATTGAAAATCCAAATAGGAATTAATTTTGCTTCCAGCCTTAGTCATATTAGTTTTCTTTGTGGCTTCCACAATCGAGTAAAATAGCAAACACAACTAAAGGAAAATTAAACCCTTGCTGTTAAAATTGTGATTAAGTCAAAGGGAAAGAAGGAGCAATAAAACACAAAACCAGAACATGATTCACAGGATCCACCATGTCACCCTATCTTCCTTTATATACACAGTGAGCTGTTAAATCAGTCCTGCAAGATCATAAACCTGTCACCATTAACAAAGTTTATTTTCATGAAAGGGTTCAGGCCTTCACCTTACCACTCTTGATTTTGTCCTTGGAAAGTAGCATAAGCCACAGTACTCTAGACATCCGTATTAATTTTAACTTGTTAGGGTAGTCATATCAAAACAATTCCAGTACTTGCACCTGCATGTGAACTTACATTTTTTCCACCTTTAGCTCTAGTTTAGAAATATTTTTAATACTGTTCATTTTATGATTTATTTTTGGAATTCCAACTCTTCTTTCCTCTCCCTCCCATCTTCAATCCTCCCTTACTCCCTTCACCAACAGAGACAAAAACATTGCATTTAATAATAAGGGATGGACTTAATCCAAAGCCTATCAAAAGTGGACAATATATCAAAGATCTAGAAGGAGCTCTGGACTGGGTTCTGTACAGTTTTGCAACCAAATAACTACAAAAGAATCGCTAAAAGTAATCTCCATTATGCCTCCAATCAACTTACGCTTGCTTCTGTGATATCGGTCTCTGCAGGGACACCTGGACCAAACTCCTCATTAGTGGTATCAGTTGGTTTCTCTTCATATTCTTTATATTCATAAAAATCATATTCGCCTAAATCTCCATCTACCAGTAGATCAGATTCACTGAGGTCTATTCCTCTGCTTCCATATTCAGTTTCCTCAGTTTTTTTATCATAATCCTCTCCAGTTACGTATTCTTCAGCAAATACTTCTTCAACAGGATTTTGCTATTCATATCAGTAGCAAAGATTTGGGAATAGGAGGAATATGTGGGTTACTGTTAGTAAAGCAATGTAAGCAATGCTGATCCACCATGATGACTAGTCAAAAATAAAAAGAACAGTAGAATTACAGCATATTGTCTTTTAATTAGAGTCTGAAGGAATGGAAGTCCAGCCTTTCAGAGTAATTAAAAGATCTTTGCTTAAGTAGTACAAAGAAGTAATGCTTTCATATGCTTGATTTCAGAAAATATCTCATATATCCAGTATGTTATGCATATTGATCTCTTAATGTTACTTTAGCGACAAATATAGCTAAATTTCCCTGCTTGGTTTCACACTTAGGAGCATTTTTCAATGAGCACGTGCATTGCAATGAGCAGTGAATAAAGTCAGATTTTTTATAATAACAATGTACCGAAAGTGCAACAACCAACTGAATTAAGCTCAGCCTTCCTGATTATTATGTGTTTATTCATATCCATGCTGAGCTAAATATCACAACTCTTTTGAGTCTCATTAATTTTTTTGCAATTTATTTATTTTATTATTTTATTTGCTAAATGTCATGGTTCATGCCTCTCTTGGCTTTTTATATATTGTTTTTCTGAGTCAATGGAGTCAATGTCCATTTGCAAAACTCAGATGAATTTTAACATTTCTGAAATCTATGTATTCAAGTGTGTAAACTGTCAAACCAAGCAATCAACTCGCAAGCACCAAGGCAGTTTAAAAGAATGCTATATTTGAGATGTACAAAACCATTTGTGGGAAAAAAAGGACTGCTTTATTCTGTTATAAGTATCTGTTGAAGGAATAACTTTGGAAGAAATCAAATTCTAGATTGTCAGACAAGATCAATTTGTATGATCTTCAAAATAAAAGCTAATAAACACACAGATAAATTAAAAATACCTTGACCTAATCATGATATTGAAGTATATTGCAATCAAAATAGAATGACAGATTCTGATGTAACAGTTGCCTAATTCCATAAGGTACAGGACTGACTTTGCCTTACATCTAGAGAAATTTCAGATCTGGACTAACTCTAAGCCAAATTTTGCATTTATGGAGAAATGTTCTCATTAAGGAGCACTTTGGACATTCCTCATTACAACTGTACTATTCTACAATTGGCTTGCAATTGCCCAAGAAACAGAATAATTTAAATATGCTGTGTCAATAACTTGTGAACATGAAATTTAATACAAGAGAATTTTACAGCTGAATAGGTAAAATGTACTTTAATTCACCTTCACCTTTCAAGATACATAGGAGTAAAACAAAACAAATGGCAACTCTTCTTCACTTTTTCCAAATGTTCAGGGGTAGGGAGGAGGGTTTGGGAGCAGTTTTGTACATCGTTCAAGCAATATATCTTCATTTTGAAAGGAAAATATAAAGAAAAATGAAAACATTTTTTCTTATAATCAAGTATAATTTTCTCAAAACTAGCATTAATTAATATGCAGGCATATTAATCAACACTGGCTTAGGTGCAGTAATATTAACAATGTTATGTTAATTTTTATAAGTTTATGCTAGTCGTTCTGACTTTCTAAAAGCATGGTTTCTAACATAATTCAAAAAAATAATTTCATCTTTTTGGAAAGTTCAAGTGTATCATTTGACTAGAACCTCAAGGAAAAGCAAATAATTGCATTTTGCTGGCTGAAGAGATATTAAAAGGAAATTAGAGTTTCTGACTCCAATATGCTGCTATGGTTGCAGCCATTCTTTGTCTGATGTTGGGCTCATTTTATGCTGCATCACAAGAATCACAGGAAAAATTAGAAGCTTCATTTCCTATTAGATCAGCAGGACTCTATCTGGTTTTTAGCCTAGTTTACACTAGACGAATTTCCGTTCAGTTCCACACTAAATGCAACAATATATGAATATATGCATGCATTATGATATATGAATGCATTCATATATCACAGAAACATGATTTACAGAACCATTAGCTCTACAGATTTGGCAGTTGTCTACAGAATTAATGTGAATTCTGCCCAAGAAAATAGATGGTTCCAATATATACTGCATTAACATCTGTTATAGATACGTATATATACACAGATGGACATTCATCCTTTTAAAATGTGTTTGTGCTTTGTAATCATTGACACTTGGTGAGCAAGTATTAATTCTGGTCCTCTGAAAAGTCCTTATTACCTCATTTGCTTCAGTAGTTCTGAATGGAGCTTCTGTCTGCAGCCCGTAGTCATGTTCAGCTATGCTATACTCTTGAAATCCATCAACAACATTTGCCTAGTATTAAAGAAAGAATGCATTATTAAAAAAAAATCAAGATGTATCACTTTCATTCAGGTTATGATATTAGCCAGACATATTAATCTGTTGGGGTTAGGTATAATTTTTCTTATTATCAGAGATCTTCCAGTCTTGGCCTGGGAAAGATCTTGATTATTTCTTGGCTACCTTTACCCCTAGTTTGGCTTTTGTTGCTGCTTGATAACTTTTCTTCTTCTTGGATGCATATTTTTCAGATTTTTTTGTTGTGGCCTTATGGGGTTTGTCCTTTGAGCTAGTGGCCACTGTCCTCTTCTTCTTTTTGACCATGGCTTTCTTTTTCTGCAAACGTCATGAAAGATGGAATGGAAAAACATAAATAAAATGGAAAGAAAACTGAGAAAGCATGAATGAAAGAAGGGTAATCAAATGTGAGATGAATGCTGTCAGCTGTGAGAGCTTCCATCTCTAACTGAAAGCAAGCGTTAGCCGCTACGGAGTAAAGAAATGAATGAAAGGAAAGCATGAAGCTTATATACAGAAGACACAAATTGACAAACCATGTAGTAGGGGACAGTTGGACACCAGACAACAAACAGATCAGATTCTGTTACCTCTGTCTGTGCTACTGTCTCTTCAAACAGTGGGGGTCCATCTGTTAAAGATTCAGTTTCTTTATAATCTGCATCCCCATACTCATAGTCATATTCGATAAAATCTTCTGGTGTGTACTACATTTCAAATGGAAAAATATCAGGCATTCCCATGTTAGTGGCAGCAAACTAGATTAGCAATACTGGAAAGCATCTTAACCTTTACTAAGCAGTAAAGCTTAAGAAAATTAAGGTAGTATGAACAATTCAATACAGTCAGTATTTTTGTGAAAATATACAACTTATTCTTTCAAAGTATAACATAAAAGTAATAAAAAAGCAAGCAATAATGGCAAGAAAACCCTCTTGTTTATGGGACTGTATGGAAGAATCAAGTATAATTTGGATTACTGGGAGCACCAACTGATCTTTGTGAAATCATATATTTATTTAATCTCTAAACTGCAAATAATGCCTCTTTTTTACCCGTAGTCTTTCATCTGTGTTTTTTTCAGGTGACCAGAAGAGTAGAGAGATGCAAATGTCTGACACAATTTTAGATACAGGCTAAAAACAGGCTGCCCAGAGGCGTTGTGGAGTCTCCTTCTGTGGAGATGTTCAAGACCCGCCTGGATGCGTTCCTGTGTGACTTGGTCTACATGATCCTGCTGTGGCAGGGGAATTGGGCTAGATGATGGCTCGAGGTCCCTTTCAATGCTTAATGATTCTATGACTCATGGTTCTTGTTTGCTGGAGAGTTCTCAAAACCAGAGCATCTCCAGGGTGGACGTTGCCTAAGTGCTTCACTGATACAATTTCATTTAAAGATCAGATCTTCAACTGTTGCAACTTTATCCATAGCTTTGTATCTACAACTAGTATTCAATAAAGATTTGGCCCCAAAAACTTTTATAAGAGAAAATGGGATTAGAATTGGCTTGTGCAATGCTGTGAACACAGGTCTAGGGAGTCAGGAACTCCTGAGCTGTAATCCTGGCTGTGCCATGAAGATCCTGGCTGTGCCATGAAGATACTATGTGCTCCAAGTACTACTCATCACAGCTGAGAAAAAAGGGCAGTTTTACATTATTTTACCACTCCTCTTATACTCAAAGCTACAGGAAGTGCTGGGTTCTGCAAATTAAAGCAGTCACATGGCTGCTACCAATTCTCTCTGTGACCTCAGTAAGCCAAAGGAAGGTGGAAATATACCGAGAATCTGGCCAAGTGGTCTGCTTTCCCTTGTTTAGGAAGAAATTCTAATGTGTCTCATGTGAGTTACCCACTTCTGAAATATCTCTCCTGTTACAAGTCAGTTGTAAAATGAAGACAATATCTATTTGGTTCATTAGATTGCCATAAGATTAGTACATGACACTTCCAAATGACTCTGAGGATTTATAGAAGTCATATGTATATCACCAGCATTAGAAAGTGATTGACACTTGAAAAGAAATTATAAATGAAATTAAAACAGATCTCCAATTCCAAAGCATACTCTGACACGTGGCCACGTTATTGGTTTAACTGTTGTTTCGGGAAAAGATTTTGGATACTTTTTTTTGTACTTATGATTTTGGTGCATACAAAATATGGATAAATTCATTTTCTCAGGCAGAGGAAAGTCTAATACCGAAAGGCCTTAATCACTTAAAAATCTCTTCACATGGTTTTCTGTTACTTCAGTTCTGTAACTCCTCAGATTCCTATGGCAAACAGGCTTTCTTTAAAGGAAGATAAAGTTTTCTTCAAGAAGTTTTATTAATTTTATTATCCTTTTATTTCTAAACCTGTGCACACACATAACTTGTTTTCTTATGAGATTTGATAAACATATATTAAAATAATGTAACATACTCTTCGTAGTTGCCCAAAATTATATTACACATTAATAAAAGAACCTTGAGCCACACTTAAACAATAAAGCCTTGTTTATTAGATTTTAGGTGGAAAATATCCTCTCTTTGAAGAATACCAGTGCTTTATATCTGCCTGTTATATAATGTAAGCAATGCTTTGATTTCACCAGTGGTATCACTAACATTACAGAAATAAGTCGATTCTATTTTTCATTTCCAAAACCAGCAGCATTTTAGACTTTAACCTCATAAACAATATGTGATTATTCCTTTCCTGCTCAGTTAATTCAGATTCAGAACTAATCCCAGTGAAGTGAATGAAGTATCTTTTACTTGGAAATGGTATTGTCCAAGGGCCTCAACAGACAGTGATATGTTTTCACAGATGTGGAAATGTATGAAAACACAGGGTTTGACTTGTGAAGTTCTGGAAACATAATATAGCTTGCTTCTAATGAAGACGTCCAAAAAAGAAAACACAGTGACAAGTTTCTAGGAGACCATAAGAGGCCACATCAAGAAAGTAAAGAAACAACCACATGAACAAAACCAGCTCTTTTGAAAGAGTTACAGAATAGCATTAAAATTCTTGTATTTCTTTAGAACTTACAAAACATGCACAAAACATACTTTACTTTTGGATATTGTGCTTCACTCATTTGTATTAAAGAAAATGAGACTTTCTTGACATAAGCTAAATATTACCATAAATACAGTGGTATGTTCGGGTTGTGATGCAAGCACACAAATAAAAAGAATAGGAATGTATGAGAAGTCGGGAATCCAGTTTCCCTTATGCAATGAGATTACTGACAAGCAAATGAAGTTCTCAGACTTTTTCCTTCCTTTTCAAGAGCACAGTATCAGAGAGATATTATGGAATTTCTTGAAAAGCAGCTAGGAACCCCATCCAACCTGATCTTGAACACTTTCAGGGAAGGGGCATCCACCACCTCCCTGTGCAACTTGTTTAAATGTCTCACCATCTTCATAGTGAGGAATTTCTTCCTAAGGTCCAATCTAAGTATTTTAGCTTGAAACCATTCCCCTTTGTCCTATCACTATGATCCCTTTTAAAAACTCTTTCTCCAGCTTGTCTGTAGGCACCATTCAGGTACAGAAATGCTGTTATGAGGCCCCTAAAAGCTTCTATTTTCTGTGCTAATCATTCCAAATTTCCTCAGCCTGTCTTGATGGGAGAGGTGCTCTAGCCCTCTGATCATCCTTCTGGCACTTTTCTGGATTTGGTCTAAAATTGACTTCTTTTATTGTGGGCTCTAGAACTGGATGCAGTTTTCCAGGTGAGGTCTAACAAGAGCAGAGGGTAGAATCACCTCCTTTGACCGGCTGATGAAACATCTTAAGATACAAGACTTCTTGAAACTCATGTTGTTTGCATGGGCACAGTTCTCAAGCCTGGCAAGGCACCTCTGGATGATCTCCCAGGGGCATTTTAGTTGGGTTCCCACTGAAGTGTCTGAAATTCCCTTTTATCCTGCACTTCCTCATCTAATCCTATGACTCTAGAAACCCTTTGCTCTTTTCCATAGGCCTCATCTACAAAGGTCTCAAATCTCCCCTGCTGTGTGTACTGGTGTTGATACAGCTGACCCGGGCCTCTGGCCTCACCCCCAATAATGGTACACAACTCCCAGGGCCATCTTCAGTGATGCCACTTTGAGTCTAGTTTAAAGCCCTCTGAATGAGTCCCATCAGTTCATGAGCTAGAATAATTTTCCCCCTTTGAGATAGCTGAATTCCCTTAGTCCTTAGCAAGATCTGTGCCCTGTAAGTCTCCTTATGGTCAAAAATACCCCAAATTCCCCTGCTGACACCCGTCTCTGGGCCATGCATTAGTTAGGTATGTTTTCCTTTCAGTACTTCTACCTGCCACAGAAGGGATCATGGAAAACACCACCACATTGGAGGGCATACCAGACTAAGGAGCTTCCTAGTAACATCCCTAATCTGGGCCTCAGGATTCACTTGCACCCTTGACCAAACCACAGTGAGTCAAAGCTTCTTTGTGTATTGTATCAAAATCTTCCAGGTGTTATTTCCAAAAGAACATTTTCTCCTGATGCATCTCTTCACCCTTATTGGGTATAAAGATGTATTTTAGAAACATGGCTTACTCTGCAGCATTATTATATCAGCTCAACCTAATAAAGGCTATTACACATTTTTAACATGAGATGACAGGCTGGTGAAGTACTGGTCAGACAAATTTGAACTAAATTTACAGACACTAGGAACTGAACAACGAACCAAACAACGAACTGAACAATGGGAGTTTAATCATCTATTTTGAAGCTGGACAAGTCAAACCTACCCTACCATTAACAGCCAAGATTGGATATAGGGCACATAATCTTCTTTTTTCTGGATCTATGCAACTACATGGTCATGTTTATCAGATGACTATTGACAGTGATAGAGAAACTCAGTATGAGCTCTCAAGAAAACCTTGGGAAAAGAGCCTGCACATTTTGAATGTTAACATTTCCGAGTGCAAACCCATGCTATCTCAGGCCTTGCTATTAGAGCACAGAAGTTGGGGAGTTCACAGAAACCTGTCATGGTTGCACTGTTAATTAGAAGAGAGTAAGTAGACTCTTGAAATAAAGCATCTAGAATATTAAAATAACTGCAAATGGGAAAGTATCCTGTGCCACTTTCTAAATTTAGTCAAGACTACTAGCAAGAAATCAAAGCAAGGGAAGCAAGTATGACAGAGATGAAGACAATCATTTGTTTTGTTACCTTTATACCAAATGAAAATATTACTTGACAGGAATGCAGGCAGAGAACCAAGGAGCAGGAATGGCATTTAAAGTGAGGTGAGCTTATGCATCATTCTAATGATCCTTCTGTGGGTACAGACTTAGCCAACTGTAAAATATATGTACCACAGCAGTGCAGCGTTACTTCAATCTTGCTCAAGAGACCTGTCAATGAAAGTTTACTGAAACCCTAATACTGCTAGATAATGGAATGGTTACAAGTCTCAGAAAACAAATATGAGATTCACCAAGTGCTCAAAGTAATAGCAAAATATGTTCCACTGTATTAACTTTCCCAGTTATTTCCCATCCACATAAAAAAGAATGACTAATATTCTACCTTCAAATTGGACAATAGCTGGAATTTGATGAGAGATTTAAGCTAAGAGACATCAGGTAACACATATTTTGAATGTGATGTAGTATCGTTATGTTTTTCTTTCTTCTTTTTTAAGACCACCAATAGTTACAGAACAGCCATTCTTCTAATGACTATTGCATATGACTGTTTTCTTACAAGTGAAAGGAAGCACAAAACCTGCTGTTTCTTGATGGGACAAAATCTTTCCACAATGACTTCATGCTTTTTTTTTTACCAGAGTGATTGTATTACACTCCCAGATCATCATGCAATTCCAATTAAAGAGATGAACTGTTCTCTTCATCAGAAAAATTTTAGAAGCAAATAATCAACAACATGTAAAGACAATTTAAACTATGGAAAGACTTAAATGCTTTGAAGACAGCCTTACTTTGAAAAGATGTTCTTCTACTACTCATATACAAAAAAACTAATGCCTTGTTCTACAATGTAGATTTGATCAGTTTTTGCTTTGCCTTTGCAAATTATACAAAATTAACAGTCTAAATCCCAAACCAAAGAACTGTCATATGCTATTTTTTTTTCTGCTCTAAGATTACTCTAAATCACCTATCTGTCTAGAAACAAAGATGACTTAGAAACATTCTAGGCCCACTAATACTTTACAAAAATGTGATAAAATTAAGGTTGCCAAGTAAAACAAAAGTTCTAAAAATCAAAATCGGTAAATAAATAAATATGTGGGTATCAATAAATGTAGTGGATATCAATCTGATGGCCAAATGTTAAAACATTTAAAACACAGCCTCTTCTACCACATAGTCCTTATAGTGTTCATAAAGGTGCTAATAAAAAAGGAAAAAAAGAAGTTAAGAATGAAATATTCAAATTTCAAAGGCAGCCTCTGTCAAAAGGAGAACAAGATGCTTACGGTTCTTTATTAAGCTGTTTAAGGAAAAGCCTATATAGGTATAAAAGAAAAATAGAGGCAAGAAGGTCACCATTTTTATCATCAAGTTAGCTAACTACTGTTCTAAACATATTATATGTGAAAATACCTTTCTGTATTCAGAAAACTAGTCTTTCTGAGCAGTCAAACATCTGAAAGGACACTAAATTAACATGGTCTGAAAGAATGACTGACGCCTCCAGATATTTGGGAGCCATTTGTACCTTTACTTTAGCAAGTTTGTTTCATTGAAAACACATATTTAATTTCTTTGAATAATCCATTAGTTTGGGACAGGTTCACAGTAAATAAAGGAGAGTTCCTTTGGGGAGAAATTTCTTTAGCAGAACTCAGACAGCATGATTTATTGGGTTGCAGAAAAAAACTTCCCTGAGAAGATCTGAAACCCTGATAGCTGGGTCCATTGTGAACTAGACCTGATAACATTCCAGAAAACACACCACCCAACGCCAAGGAAGATGAAGATGGGCTAGATCTTTCCTTGCTCTAATTTCTGTGAGCTGGTCAAGCATACATGATTGAACTCAAACAGAATTTTAAACATTTGCAGTTATATTCAAAAGGTTTTTGAAAACAAGACAAAAGCCAGGCTATATAGTAATCTTGAATATTTAAAAATATAATTTTACCCTCACACTTGATCCTTAAAACCTAAATATACATTCAGCATGAAACAAACAATAATTATAGAATTAATCTTAAAGCTCAGTATAAAAAAAGGTTTCAAAAAATTTAAGTAAAATCAACAAAATAAAACACCCTTTTCTTCAAAAAAAATCTATTCAGCTAAATGGCCACTATGCTCCTGAATCCCACTATGTTTATGCTATCATGCCATTCTAACATTCATTGAACTACTATGGAGACAGACATATCAGAGGATTCATAATAATACCATATTTTTATTGATCAGACTTTGTTCTGTAAAATTATATGGTAGAAGGATAGGTAGTACAATAAAGTCCCTTTTCTCACTTGGTCTCTCTACCTCTTACCATTTTAACTGTTTGCAACTCTTTATCCATTGGTCTACTTTCACTCTACTTGCCAATTCTCAGGTTTGAATCTCTTTGTCAGGTACTTCATCACTTCTATTCAATGCTTTCTGGGTTTTTCATTCAAATATCATACATCAACAAATCAGAAGCTTTATGAAGGTCTAAGTCTATAAATACTATCGGGTATCACTATTAAACTTGTAAACATGCAATTAGGTAATTTGAAATCACTGTTTTCCATATAGACTTCTATCTTTTAATGCCTTATTTAATTTTGGAATTAACATTTTAAAAAGAACCAGCATGCTATCTTCTGTACCTTATTTCAGTACCTAAATAAAGCACTGAATTTATTTCCTTAATTGTTTAATTTATTTCCTTAAAATGAATTATCAATGTGATTTGATAGACTGCATCCTAAGGAATGCTTTATCCTTTAGCAGGCAACTCTACAATTCTATTAGATCTAGTCATTAGATCTACTGCATATTCATCACACCAGTAGCATTGCTGATGTGATTATTTTAGATTACTATTTAACATCATTTTAAAGAGATCCATTGACTTCACTGGGAATATTCATAAACCTGGATATATAAACTCATGGATAGGAACAAGGAAATTGTCTCTTACCTCAGAAAGGAAAATCACAACTCAGAGCAACAAAGCAAATAGGAATGGTAGTTCTCAATGTTTTCATTCTTTTAGCTTTTTTCAAATACTTTTTCAAATTAGTTTAAAAATCCTACATTAAAAATGAAGATCTTCGATTTTACTATCTCTCCCACAAACTATAGCCATTATCACAGTATAAAAAATAGGTCTTAGAAAAACACATTTAAAAACCACTAATCCCAAGAGCATTTTTGCAATGGATGCTGAATTTTACAATATTTGCTGACTACAAGGGCATTAAATTGGGGATGTCTCTACTGAGGATCTACTGAGTTCGAGAACAGATCCAATTGTTTAATTTATGGTTCCCTTTCTTCATTTATTGCCCACAGACTGTTTTCAATAGATGTGGGAATTCTGTATGATGTGCATATACCTATACATTTGCATGTAGCTTTTATAAATAAGATGAGGCCTAGTTAGTAGTCTCAGCTGAGGCTAGTGTTAAAGAGTATTTGACAACAGAAAACTTAGCTAGCTGTCTGTTGTGGCAAGAATGTAATCCCTGGGCTATTTTATCTATATTCTACACCATTTAGAAACATTGAATTAGCTAGAAGTCATTGCTAATAATATAGCACAAGTATTCATTCTTATGCATCTTGGATAGATTTCAAATCAACAATGTGATCCCAACTAATTTCTGTTGACTCCAAGCCTCATCCAGACACATTAAACTGGAGGACAGGAGCTAACATTGCCATCTGTGGTGGCCAAAGCAAGCGAACACTTGCAATTGCTCTAAGCTGTGACAACTCCTGCCTGGCAGTTGATGTGGGTTTGGAGGTGACAGTATTCCCAACTTCGTAAAAGCATTTTAGGTATTATATTTCTTTCAAGGAAGAGACTAAGGGATGATTTTAACAACCTTTTCCCACAAAGAACTTCAGCCTTACTTCAAAGTAGCCTTTGCTTTTAGTCTATTTAAACCTTCCAGGTCCTCACATGGAAAACAGAAAAAGAATCAGAGTCTCATAGCAGCAAAGCCTAGGAAAGTTCACAAGCAAAATTTCAGAATCTTTTGAAAGACTATTATGAGAAAAATAATTTGTTTTAGCTGTTTTTAATTTTTCTTATTTTCTTCTTATAAAACATCAACAATATGTTTTTATCCTGTTCTGTTTTGCAACACAGTACAAGGAGATCTATATAGCCAGGCACACAGACAAAAGGTCCTACAGGATCCTTGTGAAGAGACCAGACTCCATACATTGTAATGTGGTGTAAAGGCCTCTGCTTATGTGTAACTGAGCTGTATCTCTGATGTAATGGATGTGAGATTGCCTTTGAACTGAATTCTAGACCCTCAGTTACTTTGACATTATTTTCAGACAGAAGGAATAAATAGTGACAACAAAATTATAATATCTTTGTTCTGTCACAAAATTGGCTCCAAGCAGGCATCTGAGAACTGAACAATAATTTAATTATAATCTTTTGAGCAATCATACAATAACCTATGAGATCACATACAGTTATGTGAGTGCTAGCTATCCAGAGACAAGTTTAAGACTAGTTACACTTTGCAAAAGCTTTCCACTTTGCTCTGTTTAATGCGAGCACTTAAAATATGTATGATCCTTAGAGGAACTATCTTGCCCTCAGTGAATTACTCAGTTTATGGCTGTGAGTACTGTCTGCAGTGACAGTTTCTGTAAACTTTCTTAGTGTTTCTGGAAAAAAAAACCCAACTTTGTTTTGTCCCTGTTGGAATTCACCTGCTATGAGTAGAGCTGGCTGCTTGACATACATGCATGGATAGAAAAAATGAATACACTCCTGCAACCTGCATCCAACATATGTACAATGTATGTAATTTAATGGTAAACTAAACTAAACTTGCATCCAGCACAACCACTAATAACCAATAAATTTAGTTACACATGACTCACCTCATCAACTTGAGGATCTTGAGCTTGAGCAGCATTGGGTACTGGGGAATCACAATCTGGGCTATAATGCTCACAGTAGTCATATGCAGCTCTGGGGTCAGCTATAATCAACAGCTGCTGGATATCACCCTGCAGGAAAGTATATACAGATTAAATAATAGCAACAAAGATTGCCTACAGTTCATCAGAAGTGTGGACTTTTTATTCAGAAAATAAAACTAGGCATGTAATACTTATATGAAATGTTATATTAACATTGGTGGTTATAAACAACATATCTACTTCATTTCTGCTGCTGTTCTGGATAACTAGAATTCACGTGGAAAAAAAAAATGCAAACTAATACCAGGTAGGTTCTTGTAGTACATATTGGTGTACACGTGTAGTGATTGGTCCTGGTTGGTAGTTGACCAGTTATGAGGTAGCGCATTAGAACATGTTGCACCCAGATGGCAACATCAGGTATGTGCAAAATTCTGGATTAAACTGTGAGGATTGGAAAGCAGAGGGTGGGAAGTTATAACTCCTGTTCTGTTACTTATGTGTTGTTTAGTTACTTCTTCACTAGGAACCAGTCTAAATTCCCAAGACTTAATTCGGGGCACTTCCTGTCACCAGCATGCAGCTCCGAATGCAAGTGATCAACAATATAATTCTGAGTTTGCATCACATCTGTACTCACAAAGGATAAAATGATAGCTAAAAGGCTGTACCAGAGTCACAATTACTGGAATAAAAAATAATTAAATAAGTACTGTGCAAATGTGTTGAAATAACATTTTTAACAGCTAACAAACATTATTTTTCATATGTATCCCCAAAAACCATTGCAATAAAAAGAACAACTATTCTGGATAAAAATTTGGCTCTGCTGAGATACCCTACTGAGACTTTGCATGTTTATCATCTTGCATTGAAAGCTGTCTGGTATCCAGCATACTTCTTAACATAGTAGTACCAGTGTTAGGTAGATTCCTACCAACATTTCCACTATAAATTTCCTGAATCATGAGTTTCTTATGCTGTTATAAAAATAAGGTTGTAGAAAATTGGCACATGTTCTTGGGGAAAAGCCATTAACTCCAATCTCTCAATATTTCCCCAGAAGAAGGAATTTGTAAGCTTTACTATACTTCCAATATAATTGTATTTTTACCAAAACCTTGTATCTTATTACTATACCTGTGCACAATTTAAAGAGAAAACGTCACAACTGATGCAAATGTACAGTTAGAAAAATCCACAATAATCTCATCATTTCCAAAGTTGCTTTATGTCTCTCAAAAGAGTGGACTTTAAACTAATAAAATTAGTAGTAAATAAAAAAATAAAGTTGTAAAGAAAAATTTTTAATGCTCCTTCCTTTCATAAAGAAAAATCACAGAAAGATAAAAAAATATGTACTCTGTAAAAACTGAATAAAATACCTGCATTTTTTCCTAGTTCTATAATATTTTTTAACTAACTTAAAAGTATTAAACAGTTTCTTGGCACAAAATGGCTATACATTGCAAATATTTGTTACAATACTCTCAATTCATTTTACTTTATAGACTTTCCTGGTCTCAGATGAATTTCGAGGTTGAATATATTGCTTCTAAAACTTCCAAAAATACTACAAATCAGTTGTACTGATTCCAACAGGACTTCTAGACTGTTTTATTTTCCTTAGCTCACTAACACTTGGACATTTTCCTGCAAAACCTGCTATATACACGGAGAAATTTCCCCTTTGATTCCTTACATGACTCCATCAAGAGTCTGAGTGCTTGCAGGGTATCATACAATCACTGTCAACCTGGGCTATGCATTCCTCATCTCCGATGGAAACTTCCCAAATGCTCTGATCTTCCTCTTTCACCTTCCAAATTAAAACTAAGTGAATCACAGGAATTAACAATGGTGAAAGAGGTTATGTCTTTTGGAGCAACCATTAGAGATGGATGTTTAGAATGCCTGTTCTCATCCTGTTGAGTTCAGGTGATTGTCTTACTATATGCCCTTGAACATGGCTTTCTGACATGCCTATACTGATCACCAGGCACATAAGTGTGACAGCTAGTGTGAGTAATGCCAAAACTATCCCTAAAACTACTGCTGGGGTAGTAATGCTGTACTTCCAGGTTGGGGAACATAGGTAGTATCCTGGAGCTTGCTTTGTGCTGATCATGAAAGCCATGGAATTTTGGCACTGGGTTTCCTCAGCTTGTGTGTTTGCAAGAAACACTCAGCATGCTGTTACCACTTGCCTTAGATGCCCCTAAATTGGTTAAAGCTGTTCCTGATCCACTGCCTGTCAGTCTATCATGAGTCCATGTCGAGGGAGGTCCTCAGAAGACTAGCACAGCACAAATAAATTGCAACTGGCTATTCATGTATGAGTAATTTACTGAGGAGCTGATTACTTTCACATTTGGCATCTCAAATGTTAAATTTCTTTCTGCTTTTTCTTTCAACATCTGCAATGAAAATGTTTCCAGTAAATTATTGTTTCTCTTTTTCTATTTTGGTTTTTTTTATTTTTCTATTTGGCTAATTCAACAGCTCCCTGAAGAATTTGTATGTGCTGCAATGGTAGTGCTGTTTCACTAGTCAGTGAAGAGGTTTCATTTCAGATCAGGCAAATCACATTAGCACATGAAATTCCAAATACATTATTGTGGATTTCATTATTGTTATCATTCTAAAGACACTTGTTGGAAAAATGTACACTCTCTCTTTGAGAATTTTCCACAGAACAACTTAGGTCTTCACAAACACATCCTCTGATTTTTAACTGCTTTGTTTTGTGAGACTAAAATGGAATGTTACATTGTTTTCTGTGAATAAACTACAAATACTTGACTACATTTCATGACCTGGAATTGTAAGTTAGGAACTCTATGATCTACCTGCACAACTCCTACAAATTTTAAATGAAAATATGTATAAATAGGGTCACGGGTTATTAACAACTCCAATAATGGGTCTGTAAACTAGCACTGAAGTATCTAAAAACATATGCACATATGCATATGTGCATAATGCTATTCTTATATGGAAATTGCAGGTAAAAAGTCTCAAAGGTAGAACAGTGAAAGCAAGAGACAGAGAGAGCAAAGATGGGGAAGGAGAGGGGAGAATAGAATTTACAAATACACCTGAGCATCCTCAAAGCACTCTGAGACTTGCATATAGAAAACAAATACAAAAAGCAGCTGTTTATATAGATCAGTTGAATCAGTTGATCTATTACTCTGCCATTAAAAGCTTTTTTTTTGGGAAAGACTGCTCAGGCAGTTTCACAATTGATCCAATTCAAATGTTTTATGTCTCTACTAAGCAAGTCTCCCACCATGATTTGACATCAGAGATAAGTAGTTTAACAGCAGGAAGTAGAGGCAAAGACCTTGTGATTTATCAGATACCTTTTTTGCACCTGTATCAATATGTTTGCTTAACTTCTCCCCAGAAGTGCTACAAGCACTACTTAAGAAAAAAATCTGCTGCCTTACAACAATTTTTTATGCTGGATAATACTTTACAACATATTTTCAGCAGTGTTTATCAGATATTTAACCATTCTTGTAAATTAGAGAAAAGAAACCTGAGAGCAAGGTCTCTGCCTTAACTGTTCAGGGGTGAAGGAGAACATACAGAACAGTATTTAAGCATACCTAAACATTAAGCATACAAGTACTGCTTGGAAGTTAAATAGGTCAATTTCGAGTCTTAATGTTTACTTTGGATCATATATACTTTATTGAAATAGACACTAAAGTATTGGCAAAGCTAACACATAACTCACAAAGTCAATACATAGTTGAGTAATTCATTGCAATATGGAATAAAATAAGTTAAAGTCAGTAAGCATTATAGTTCCTCTCTATTTCAGGAATGTGCTCATAATTAAAGTCAGAGGGTTTCAAATCAGCCTTATAGTTATATGAAGAAAGCCGCCCTGGAGTCATAGAATATCTTTCCCACTAGCTGTGGCTAGCATGAAAACGTGATACAGAAGGATTACTTCTGTAGCACTGTCCGAAAAGGTACTCTACCAAATAATTTACTGTGCTTATCTTCCAAGATAATTAAAGAGAGTTAATTAGATCTATTTTTTGTGGCATGCTTCAAAACATGGCAGAGAACCTGGTCACGGTGCTACAAAGGGAATATGCACAAATCAGTTGAATGCCTGCTATTGGAAGAGCTCACAGACTCACTCACAACTCTTCTACAAGGAAGGGCCCAGCTAAGAATATGAAGTGTGTGGCAAATTCAGTCACTGAAAATTCCTCCATGAATCTCAGCCATTCCTCAGTGGCATACTAGAATAAGAAAGTTTCTGTGATGTAATAATGTCAGTCCTGAAAGTACTGGGTTTTTCCAGTGTTTAAAATGTTACACTCTAGTTCCCTAGTTATACAAGGATCAAAAAGTCCTGTGCAATCTTCTCTATGTGATCTTGCCCTAGTTGGGCAAGACAATCTCCAGAGATCCCTTCCAACCCCTACTATTCTATGATTCTGTGATAGACACAGAGTTTTGAAAAAACCTCTTTCCCAAGAATCTTAATAAAACAATAACCATACAAGGTGAGACTTGACCTTTGCCCAATGTATTTCTAAGACTTTATCAGTTGCACAGCTAGGATCAACCTAACAATGTGACTGGACAAGAGTTGTGAACCCAAGTTGTTGTTTTTTACTTCAAAATAATGGTTTCCTAGAATTATTTCACTAAGAGAAATAAATAAAAACTGGTTTTCTAGCTTGACCAAAACCACACAAAAACCCAAACAACAACAACAAAAAGAAGGTAGCAATTACTTAAAAGTATTCTGGTTAAAATGAATATTTCTTATGTACTTCTAAGGATAATTAGATTTTTTTAAAATTACTACCTATATGGTAATAAAAGCATAACAAAACCCAGTTCAAGGAGAACAACATCAACATATTTTATTTTCATATGATGCCTAAAGCCTAAGAATTACAGAGTGGACTCTGGCAAATCAGAAGGAATCCTGAAGTGTGTACATGAGCCAACTTTCTCTATTTAGTTAAGTGACAGTACAACTACACACTGAAAAGAACAGAAGTCTAGTCAGCCTAGATATTATTATTAAATTACTATAATAATACTATATTATAATATTATTATAGAATTACTATAGAATTTAGAAAAACCTGCTGCAGAATTCATTTAATTGTCTTGCAAAGATTTGAGGGATTGAAGAATTCCAGGGCCCTTTAATATAATATTCCATAACCCAATCCTATTACATAATATAGCTAGAGAAAGACACCGAGAGCCTGCCAGACTGAAGCACTGTAAAAGCAATAAATTGTGAAAACAGAATTCTGTACAGGTCAAAGTTTCCATAGATGTCAATGTCATCTTCCTTCTTTGAAAATACATGCTTATAGGAGGATGTATTCAGCTTCATTAAGAAACAGTTTGATAGATCAATTAGAAATTTTCAACCTTCAAAACACAGCTGTTCACAGATCAGTCTACTGTAATTCTTAGCTTAGATTACAATGCATCTATACAGAGTATGTACAAAACACACCGAGTAACCAAGGACATGCCATTTTCTTGACCAAACCACTTGCACATCTGTTGCATTGTCATTTATCTTTAAAACCTCATTTACAGCCGTTATTTAAAACTTAAAACATATTACGCACAGTATTAAATGAAGTGATAAATCCTATCTGTGAAATTTGCTCGAGTAAATGTAATAAGTTTGTTTGGGTTATTTTTTTAGCCCAGGTTGCTAGTTTTAAATGCAACTATAAATAGTTCTGGTAAAATTCGACAAATGTTTTTTGAAAAAACCAAACCAAAAAAAACCCCAAAACTCCAAACACCAAGACATCATTCTTTCACATAATAAATAATAATAATAAAACAAAACAACAAACCAGAACAAAGTCAAATAGAAAGCTTTTATAAAAAGTACTGGGTTTGGGGGGATTTTTTGTTAGGTGGTTCTGGAATGGGAAAAACACTGTTTTTATTTTTTGTGTTGTTCTTTTTCCTTCCAATGCTGGAAGCTGTCCACTTCTCTGGTATTGATAGCTAGAAGCCTGCTTCTAAAGTTTTTCTTGGAACGTACTGCATTTTTTGGTTTCTCTCCCATTTACACTAAGCATTACTTTTCACTCTGACACTCTAAACAGTGGGTCACTAGAAATTACTAAAAGTGAAGTATGATGGGAACCATTTTGACTACATCTATGTTGTCTAGTAGTGCAGCTCAACAGGAGAGAATGAAACAGAGGATACTGATTACATCATTCATATTACATGCCATTGGGGGAGCTTTACTTTGGGTTAGTGCCTCAATTCTACTTCAAATGTGCTGCAGTTTTGGTCAGGCAGTAAAAGCTTTACCCATTCTGCTACTGCTGCCTTCTTCAGTATGTATGCTGGGTCAGTGGCCTTTGCACTTGCATACCTGAACTTTCCGTATTTATGGATAAGTAAGTGATGGTTACTCATCTGAAGAGATCTGGAGGTTACATCACAGAGTGACAGTATCACAGTATCACAGTAATGAAGAGGCTGGAAAAGACCTTAAAGATCATCCAGTCCAACCTAAAACCAACGAAGTAAACCTAAACGTCTGACATCTAGATCATGCCACTCAGCACTTCATCCAGCCTAACCTTAAATACCTCCAGAGATGGTGACACAACCACTGCATGGGCAGCCTGTTCCAAAACCGGATCACTCTTTCAGTAAAAAATCTCTTCCTAATGTCAAGTCTAAACCTCCTGCAATGGAGCTTAAGACTGTGACCCCTTGTCCTGTTTCCAGTGTCCAGGGAGAAAAGACCAACCCACACCTGACCATAACCACCTTTTAGGTAGTTATAGAGAGCAATAAGGTCACCCCTGAGCCTCCTCTTTTCCAGGCTAAACAAACCCACCTCCATCAACCTCTCCTCGTAGGGCCTACCTTCCAGGCCCTTTACCAATCTAGTTGCTCTTTTCTGGACTTGTTCCAGCACCTCAACATCCTTCCTCAACTGAGGGGCCCAGAACTGAACACAATACTCCAGGTATGGTCTAACCAGTGTTGAATACAGAGGGAGGATAACCTCCCTCTCCCTGCTGGCCACACCATTCCTGATACAGGCCAGGATGCCATTAGCCCTCTTGGCCACCTGGGCACATTGTTGACTCATGTTAAGTTTACTGTCCACCAATACACCCAAGTCTCTTTCTACCTGAGTACTCTCCAAGATCTCCAGTTCTGCCTGGGGTTGTTACAATCAAAATGCACAATCTGACGCTTAGACTTGTTGAAACACATCCTATTCGAGTTTGCCCATCTCTCCAGTCTGTCCAAGTCCCTCTGCAGGGCCCTCCTACCCTCCAACAAATCAACAGTACTTAACAGCTGTATCTTCAACTGCTCACTCAGGCTATTCAAAGAAATCCTATGTTGTACATAAGTGTAGGAGTGCTTTCTTCAAGAATGCACAGTAACACCTAGTATCACAGTTTAAACCCTTTATTTGGAAGGATTACTGCAAGTATTTAACCCCATAAACTGCAGTTAAAAATTTCCCTGGCTATAAATAAAATCTTACGTACATCAGGATTTGTCATGTTTTAGTCATTTAGATGACTAAAATTCATTGTATTGGTTTGATATGCAGTATTTGTGAGGAAAAGTGCGTTTATAGAGAAATACCTTCATAAAGACTCAGTTACTAATTTATTGTAAAATACTTTTAAAAAAACCCTGTTGTATTGTTTACATCAACAGTCGTAAAGAACAAGTGACAAATCATTAAATCTGGCAAGGGAAAGAGATCCCTGCTACTTAACAATTACTTAAGCTGAAAACAAGCAAGCACTTACAAACCAGCTCTTCTTGTATTATTTATTAGCAAACACAGAAGATACTAATTTCAAATATAAAAGTTTAAGTTATATGCTGTCAGTCTTTCACAAAGAAGCACTTAAAAATTAGTCCCACTAATATCAATAGATCCACTTCAGTAAGCAAGTGTTTAGTGATGTAAATGAAGGTCTCATACAGTCATAGAATCATACAGGTTAGAAAAGACCTTTAAAAGATTGAATCCAACTATTAACCTAGCTTTACTGAACCCACTGCTAAACCATGCCCCAAGCTCTAGATCATGACGTTTAAACATGTCCAGGAAAATTTAAGCTGTCTAGAAACTATTATTGTTATTAAACTACATTCACAGTTTATAATTTTCTTCTCAAGCATTTGTATGCACTTGATGCTTAATGCTTGCTTGCATGCAGTATTTTGTTTGTGACACCATACTGATTTCTATATTAAGGAAACCTAATCAATGAAGGCAAATAGAAATGTACAGTGATACAAATGGTAGAAATGTTGATGTTCTGGCGCCAGCACAAACTCCTGAGGGACGCCACTTGTCACTGGTCTCCACTGGGACATTGAGCCATCAGCCACAACTCTTTGGGTGCAACTATCCAGCCAGCCATCTCCTTACGCAGCCTAGTCTTCCATCTGTCAAATCTATGTTTTTCCCATAATGTCCTTCAGATGTGCAAAACTTTATTGGAGACTACAGGTAAATTAGGCTGCCAGTACCAAATAAATCATAGCAGTTGACTCATTAAATCATCCCAGAAATTTCCCAACTCAAAATCTGTTGTTTCTTCATATCTATGAAAATGGAAGCTATCAATGCTGTAGTGTTACACTCAAAATTCATATTTCCTTTCTTGGTAACTATGCAGCTTATCAAGAGTATGCTCTGCTTAAAGCTAGGATTACAACTCTGGACATTTATGTAGTACAGATGCTCTATACATGAAGTTACTAATCAGTAACTGCTAATCAGTACTTCTGTTTTTCAGTTTTTATATAAACATGATGGTTTTGACTGCTGTGCAACAAATTATAAAATTAAAATTATTAAAGAGAAAGTATAGACTTAAAGAAGCTTCATTATTATTACTCTGTAAAAATAAGAACTCTACCTAGAAAGGCCTCATGATTGGCAGTCACATACTTCCTTAGAGGCATTTTACCCTTTCTATATGTACTTGAGAGTCAGTAACTGATGGAAACACATATGTCCTTACTGCCAAACTATGTTCCAGTTACTGGAAGGAGTAATAAGAGGGATAAACAATATAATGGATTCCTATTACACAGAAAACTTTCCAAGCCCTCTCCCCCCGTCTCAAAGACTCTTAAGCATGCAGAAATATCTGTATATGTCTGAGGCAGAAATAGAACTATTCTTTATCATACTGCTCCACTTACCCAGATTAATGCTTATAAATATTTCATCTTACCATTCAAGCAAAAGATACAACATAATCTAAAGGACATAAAAATACATATCTCCCATCATTAAACACACTTTTCTGTTTTACTTCTTTGTTTCAGTTCATCCTATCTATAAATAGAAGCTTCTATATCCTACCAATTTTTGTCCAAAATTTTTTGGGTTTTATCTATATTTAGCAATTTACTTCACAAAAAGTAGCCAGTTTCCTTTTGTTCAGTGTTGATTTTTACCTCAAAAACTTCTTCATCCAGAATCCTGGTTCCAAAGACAGTGATGCCATTGGTGTCCACAACTGTTTTGTCACTTCTGTCAAGTGCTTTTGTAGTTTTTTTGTTACAATCAACAATCATTGTAACACTTTTTTTCTCCACACTAATAGCTACTCGATGCCACCTATTGAAAAAAAATAGTTCTACTGTAATTTATGTTTCTAAAACTAGGCCATTGCGTTCTTTTCCAGACATTTTATTGCAGACTGTGCACCAAACAAAAAATCTCCATTTATTTCCCACTTTCATACATACACAAAAGTACACAATGTTTTGCCTATTCACTATAGAACTTCTGTCTGTTGGTATAAAGGAATCTGATTCATTGCTCATTGTGAATCTCCTATATAAGATAAAGAATGAAGATGACCTTCTCTGATGCTTTATCCAGATATTAGTAAATGCACTAGTAATTAGTAAATTAGAGGTAAATGCAGTGGTTACACTGTATTAGACTAAACTATCAGATACCAGATTTAATTTTTATGAATGTGTTGGACTTTCCAAATTACTTTTGGAATTATTTGTGCAAATGTGATTAATTGAGCAGCTTATTATTTGTTATTTATATTTTTATATTTGTCCTCTGGTCACTAAAATTTTACCATTTTCTTTTGCTTATTTGAATGCATTCCATAGCTATAGAGATTTTTCAAAGATGTACAATAGTTCCAACGTGACAATACTCCTACAACTACAGCTTTGCCTACATAAACTATCACTAAAAAGTTAATGAAGTGATTCAGAACACTGACAATTGGTTTTAAAGTTTTGTACAATTCTCCCAACTATAGTGTGTTCTTTATGAGACTTTATTGTCATGACAGACTACATTAATAATCAAGCCTCTCCACTATGAGAGCTTAAGTATCTTAGAGCAAGAGCATGCAACCCTAATCTATCACTGAACAAAACATAAAAGAATATTTGACAGACCAGGGCAAAATGTGTCAAAGTATGTCCTATTAGCAATTGGTAAGAGGAAATCTGGAATCTAATTATTTTAGTTGGCATATGTGGCACTAAAGTTGTCTAAATCAGAGATACATCTTAGATCATTGTTACAAAGAGCTCCTGTATATTAAAAGGAGCACCTCAGAGCTAATGGAATCTGACTGCTAAACAGTATCACTGAGCCAGAACTCTAATTCCATGTTTTCTCTGGAACACAGTTAAACATTGTCATTATAAAAGCAAGATATTCGTGCATCCTCAGGCATGTTATACTGTTTATAGTTTAATAAGTCTGATTTAGAGATGAAGAATTTTATCCTAGAGTCTTCATAAAATAGCTGAGTTGGAAGAAAATCATCAATCTGTCTTTTGAAAGCATGTAGAAGCTGAAAGCATGAACCCATAGCTCACTGTGAATAGGTAGGCCTGGCTTGAGGTGTTAGAATTTGTACAGTCTCACTGCAGGAGATTGCACAAAATAATTCTAATTTTAATGTCTTCATTCTTATCAGTTTCTCAACATTTTATGTGAAATTCTGAAATCCATGGCAAAGCATTATTATTTAGAAGTCAATAAAAAAAAGTTTGTTCCTTTGTTTTACTATTCCTGCTAGGGAAATGCATCAGGTTTAGGTTTCATGGTATAATTCCATTCTATGGTAATACAAGGGCTAGAAGGCAATTGCTTTCTTTTTTTATGTTTTATTGCTTTATCATTATATTTAATTGTAAGTGGATTTTTGCCATTTCTTCTCTGCTGATTTTTTTCTTCTTTACTTTAATACAATTTAATTCTGTTTATCTCTGAAAACTATGGTTGCTCTTCCTACACTGCAGCACAATAAATAAAAAAGCCTTTGAAGGAATGAATGTACATTTACAAGTGCTAGAATGATATAATCAGAAAATTATTGTTTATCTACAAAGAGAAGTTGAATAAAAATAATACAAATTAAGAACTGCATTAATAATGCAAACAGGTGTTACTGAAAGTATAAGTCCTTGAAGCATTTCAGGTTAACTGTCTGGCTTAATCTTCTCTTATTGCTCATATATAGGCATCTTATTTCTTTCATCTGTTGTTTTGGTTCAGGATGGCAAAAATTAGATTCTATTCCACTTGCCTTCATTCTGCCTATCATCTTCAAATGGTCCTTCTAATGAGGCTACCGCCTGAGTCTTCTTGAAAACAGAGTTTCTGTACTGAACAGGAAAAATCTTCTTCGGTTTAGTTTTGGTAGGTTTAACATCTATGACTCTTTGTTAACTCTTGATTTATAGAAACAGCAAATATAAAAGGTGGTTTGTCTTTATTTGTAGTGTATAACCCATTTGAAGCTGGAAATGCATTCTGTCACAAATGTTCTCTGAATTTCTACTGTAACACTACTCTGAATTTCTACTATAACAACTGGAAACTGCATTACTGACGTAGTTAAATTTTTAAGATAACTGTTGGTAAAGGCTATAATCCCCTATGCAGTGGCCACTGGTATTATTTGTACTCTTAAAATTTTACACCTACTTCCCATCAGCAATGTTGACTGTTCTGAAAATAGGGTAATCTTCTGGGGCAGGCTTTCCATTTTGGTCTTCAAACAAGAAGACAGGAGATCTCCCAACTTCAACACCGATTTGCTGAATTCCTTGTTCATTGTAGATAGACAGAAGAAAGGACTGGATACCCTTTTTAGGTTTTACTGTCATTAATATTGAAAAATCTTCTGGGAAATCTCCACCTGCAAACAAAATTGTATATAAAGTTACAAATTCACTTTCTAATGGTTTATATTTTCTATAAGCATAGAGGGTCTTGCATACAAGGATCCTGTGTACATTGGGGTTGTTTTATTTCTCCAAGATAAGTGAAAGGACCCAACTAAATCACACTATACATTTTAAATCTTATTTTTCTCCACAGAGCCACAATGGTAGGGGTTAAAAAAACACCTCTGGGCATCATCAAGTCCAATCCCCTGCCTGCTAAGGTAGAATCACCTGAAGCACATTGCACAGGAACATTTCCAGAGAGTTCTGAATATCTCCAGAGAAGGAAATTCCTTTCTGGACAGTCTTTTCCAGTGCTTTTTCACCCTAAATTAATGTTTTCCTTTATGTTTAGTAGGACCTAGCTGTGTTTCATTTTGTGCCAATTACACCTTGTTCTGTTGCCGGACATCACTAAGAAGAATCTAGTCCTATCTTCCTGACACATACCTTTAGATATGTATATATATATTTATATATATGTGCATTCATAAGATCCCCTCTCAGTTTTCTCCCAGCTAAACAGACACAGGTCTATGAATCTTTCCTCAGATATTCTCCACCAGGACTCCCAGGTCCTTTTCTTCAGTAGATCAATGCCCAGTCAGTACTTGTGCATTGGGTTACACATCCTCAGGTGCAGGAAACTACTCTTGCCCTTGTTGAACTTCATTATGTTCCTCTCCACCCAGCTCTCCAGTCTGTATGACTCTCACTGAATGGCAGTGTCAGCCACTCCTCCCAGTTTTGTGTCATCAGCAGACTTGCTGGGCATAACCTCTGTCCCTTCACTCGGGTCCCTGACAAATATATTGAACAAGACTGAACTCAGACTGATTGTCTCAACCTCTGCAACTAAAAATAAAAAAAAATTAAAAGTGGATAAAGTTTATTTATAAAGGACAGAGACTCATACTCAGTACTGTTCCTGTCAAATCTGGTGGCAAATCCGCATTTGACTTTATGGGAGTCTATTAGGCTTAATAGCCAATAAGGCACAAGTCAGATTCTAAATTTCAAAATATACATTGGTTCCATGTGGTTTCAGCTGCAATTTGACATGCAGAAAACAGAGGGATTAGAATCTAATCACAATGTTGGCAATTAATATAACTGCATTAGAGCAGGTAAAATATTTTTCAATATTTTAATAATACAGCACACTTTAATAAAATCATGATACAGCTTGGTAATGAATAAAAATATGCAAGACTTGAAAGGTGATTTAGGAATTGCTTCTTCTAATGGAGGAAATACGAAATGTTTTCTAGATGGGCCTTGTGGAAAAGGCCTTTCAGGATTCTAGAGTATTTTGTGAAGACAAGCTACTCATGGCATTGAGTGTTCAGCTACAATATGAAAACAATTTGCATAAAATCTTGCTCTTTGAAGGATCTATTACTCTTCCAAATCAGAAAATCACTACTGTTACACTGATATTGTCTGCTGCAACATTGCTTTACGTGCTTGCTGTCATCTTTAACACTTTTTCAATAGAAAGTAATATAGACCACTTTAGGATGTGTTTTGACACCTTATTTTGAAAGCATCACAGCTCAATAAATAAGGAAGCATTTTATTTCCCTGTTGAGCCTTTGGTCAACTTTTCAATGACAAAAAAAGCTGCAGTTAATTTGGTGAACAAGCATGTTATACCCTTTAATGTCAGATTAAACAGATGACAAGAACACGAAAAGAAAGACTGTTAAGAAAGTCCAATTACATTATTTGAAAAGCACTGAACACTTGCCCTGTCTGTGGTGTTAATCTTAATGTTGAAAATATTTAAGGCAGATTACACTAATTCCTCTAGTCTGGGTATGCGTTCTTTCAACATGTAACATCCTTTGAAAAAAGCTCTGAGTGCTTTCTAAGAAAGGTGATTGAAACTGCTTCATGGGCCTCAGTTCACCAGTTTCTGTTATCACTACTATGGCATAGTATGTTGTGTCTTATTACTACTTAACAAGATGGGTTGATGATGGGTTGGAATCCATCATGAGCAAATTTGCAGGTAACACCAAGCTTGGAGCCCCTGTTGATCTGCTGGAGGGCAGGAGGGCCCTGCAGAGGGACTTTGACAGAATGGAGAAATGGGCAGATTCCAATAGGATGAGTTTTAACAAGTCTATGTGTGGGGTTCTGCAATTTGATTATAACAACCCCAGGCAGAACTATAGGCTGGGAATGGATATCTAAGAGACTACTCAGGTAGAAAGAGACTTGGGTGTATTGGTGGACAGTAAACTTAGCATGAGTTAGCAATGTGCCCAGGTGGCNTTATTGCTCTCAGTCTTTTCTCCTTGGACAGTGGAGACAGGACAAGGGGTCATAGTCTTAAGCTCCATCAGGGGAGGTTTAGACTTGACATTAGGAAAAGGTTTTTTACTGAAAGAGTGATCAGATTTTGGAACAGGCTGCTCACGGAGGTGGTTGGGTCACCATCTCTGGAGGTTTTTAAGGTTAGGCTGGATGAAATGCTGAGTGGCATGATCTAGATGTCAGATGTTTAGGGTTACTTGGTTGGTTTTAGGTTGGACTGGATGATCTTTAAGGTCTTTTCCAGCCTCATCATTACTGTGATACTGTGATACGTGGTGCAATTTATTTCCTTCAAACACAATTTTGATTGAAAAATTAAGATGTCATTTAATTTGTTTTGAATATGTAAAACTTTATGTATTGTTATAAATATATAGTTCCTGGATACATCTGGAATAGTCATCAAAGACTTCTCAAATACTTCTACATTTCTTGTTAATGTCTTTGTACAATTAACCAAAATTAATTGGAGAGTAAGTCCCTAGAAAAATATTTTTATATATGTGGGTTGCCATTCCTATCATTTCTACATACTTTCGTAAAACACAAGTAAAAACATATAAGCAAACAGTATGACACAAATCTAAGTGGCTATTTTTGTAATTATATAATGCCAGTCAGTGAAACCAATGCCTATTTTATGCTGGAAAGCTGGTAAATATTATTAGATGGATGTGCTCCCAGCTTTTGCCATTCATAGCTTCCTTGGAGCTACAGTAGTTGAAAGATACCTATGTTTCTTGAAGAGTTACAGAAGTAAATGAAAGCAAGCATGGGATGCATTACATCTTGCATTGTTTAGATAAAAAGATTGCTCACAAGTCTGTATTTTCTTGGATATCTTCTGTAGTCTTTCTACTGGTATAGCACACTAAGAAAAGTGACATGACCACTCCAATACTATAAAGAATAATGTCTGAAATAGAAGAACTTGTGTGGGGGAGGGGAAGACTGATCCACAAGATTCAGCATTAAGTAGTTATCATAAAAAATGTTTCTAGGTTCTTTACTGAAGTACAGGATAGTGTGACATTTTTCTGTATTAAGCAAAGTTTTGTAGTGATGACTTTTTATCCTGTGAGTGAGCAATGTTTTTTATTTGTTTCCTGTACACAAGTGTTGCAATAGATGGGTAAAATTAAGCAAACTCATTCCAGTCATAAAGCAGAAACTGGAAGAATTAATAAGAGTACCAAATTTAAGGCAGTCAAATGCTAAAGAAATTTAGATGCCAGCTAAAACATGAGGTACGTATTTGTTCTGGCATTCAAGAAGCATATACACAGTTATTACTGCAGTTGAAAGATATCCTCTTTGTGCTACAATTTGATTCATGAAAAAGTAGAAGTCAACCCAAGTTCTCAGACTTCAGTCTAGACTCTAAGATTTTGATTGAACAGAAGGTACTTGCACTGTTCTGAACTTCAAAAAAAATATCAGTGACTCCAAGCCTGCATCTAAGTCAGTTCTATTTGAAAGTTCATTTATAGTCTTTTGTTGCATTGCTTAGCTTCAATGACACACATTGTAAAACTCAGTACTAATTCATTACACTCTTCAAGTTGAACAGTTTTTCAAAACAACATGCTTTGTAAAGAAACTGCAGCCCACATCCTGCTAGCCTCACTTAGGTGAAATAGTATAATACATTAATATCATCAAGATATTGTAGACTGTAGTGTGCCATTCTATGAATATTCTCAGCTGGATAGCTCTGTTAATTATATACAACTTTGTATAGATGATATAAAACTTAGTTAAAATGATATATTACAAACTGAAGAACTGTCTTAAAAAATAACATTATACTATATCTATAGTGATTTTTGCTTTGATCTTCCATGAATAAAAGAGTAAACTGATGATTTAAGTAGACAAGTAAACATTTCTCTAGGAATGCATTACTGCCACAAAATAATGCATAATTCACCTCTTATAGATCGTGGATAATACTGTATGATCACTACTTTGAAAAACACTATTTTTCTTTGCTGACATTTGTATGTTTACAGACATACTTGTTCAAACTCTTAATGATGTATCAGAGCTGAATTTTTTATTTTGATTTTTAATTAGCTTTTTAACTAGCTTTTTATTATTTTTAATTTTTAATAATCTTATAATTTTCCTCAATCATTTTGTTCAAGTGACAGCAAAATAATGAAACGGAATATAAGTCTCTCCTCAACATCCAAAGAATCTTTTCCAAAAGGTGAGTATTTAATTTTAACAAAATTCAAGAGAAAGTGGAATCACATTACCTCCTATCCACAACCGGCCTTATTGAGTCCCCTACATATCCAGATACTCTTAGGTAATGCTTAACAGATGGTACTTCTGGGAATGATTTTGCTATGTCCAACCACAACTCATTTCTACCACTGAAGCATTACTCCAGGAAGTGCTGCTTTTAAATAGACTACTGGAACTGCAGGAAGATTGCCAAAGCTACCAAGTAAGTTTTCCCTCAAACAGCATAATGAAAAAACAGGTAATATGACTTACAGGCCAATTCTGCCAGTGACAAAAAAGTGTGATGAAGAGATTTATAACTTAAGCCAATAAAAACTGATTCATTCAGTGGATAAAGAACATGTCGTGTCACTCTTGTGAAGGCCCAACTCTAGAGATAACAGAAGTGGTTTGTGGTGCTGATGACAGATTACATGATGTACTTTAGATTCTATGAAAACATTGGCAGTAAGATAATTTAGCAGAGCAACAGCTTTCTGAGTCTTACCTGGGTACAGCTGCTTTGTTGGGGCACTCAGCTGTGCAGTTTTTGAAACTCTGTAGGCGACATCTGATCCTTTTGAATCCCTTCTGTTTGTGCAAAATCCTGCTGTTCTTGATATGCCTTCTGGTGAATTGTGAAATTCTAATGCTTTTAACACATCAACAGGTTCAGCTGACAAAGAGAAAATCCAACAAAAACAATTACTCATCTTGCAGCCTCTAAAAGGATATTGATGTCATTGCAAAACCTAATGTTTAGTCATAGCAGTAGCTTCCTACTGTTTTGATCTGTTACAGGTTATTCCTACACCAGAATATTATATAGTTTAAAATTAATAATCCTATTAAAACAAGAGTTCACCCCATCCAGTGTAATTGTTATGATCAGGTTTTCAAACTTATGACTAGGCTTTGAAAATCAATTTCCCAAAAGCTGATAATCCTGGTGAAACTTAAAATGCATTGAAAGAATAAATGATTTTTGAACAATTGACCTGACTGTAGTTAAAAATGTTTCAGAAGCTTTCAGCTACTAATCATAAGCTTGGTTGTTGCTAACATTGAAATATATTTTGATTATATATGACTGCTCATTCAGAAGCAAAGTCATAAAGAAGCTAATCTTCTCCTGCAAGGAGTGAATGGACTGAATCACGGTCTTTATTTCCAATTCAAAACTCAGATGGACTTTTTTTGTACTTTAGAGTTTAGGTACAATGACGTTGCCTTTATGCTTCGTGTCTAACTACATAAACTTGAAATCCACAGCAGCTACTGCAATGATACTGATGAAAAATTATAGATATCCATATATATGTGCTTATACATATGTGTGTGTGTATATATATAAACACATGTATATGGATATCTATCATTTTTCATCATATAGATCTATATATATTTTCATCATATACATATAGCCAGCAACAAAGCCTTATTCTCTAAAGATTCACCATGGCAAAAGGGCAAGTACTGTGAATGGAGAAACAGTTCAACAGAGGCAGTGAGAGAACATTGTTTGCCTACAGCATTTCTTTTCTCTTAGGAAAAAATCATGTGTTCATTCTCATACTACCTACCTTTCAGGGTTTCATTAATGCATTTATTTATTGTAGTGGAAACAGAATGTAAAAATACCTTTAACTTTTTTTTTTTTTACCAGGACTATTATGCAGGGGTTCTTTGTTCAAAAATCATTAACACTCTCTGGAAAGCAGAAGTTTTATGTGTCTCTCACTGTTATAGCTAAGAAATGCAGTAAATCTGACCATTCTTCACATCTCAAATGCACTGTGACATTCACTCAAGCTAATTAATTATTGTTATTATTCATTATATGTGTCAAAAATATCAGCTTAAAGCCTACATTCACTATGTATGAATATTTAAATATTTGAACAGAAATTTGCAAACAAGTTAAACAGTGTGAAAAAAAAAATAAAGGTGGTGAGACACTGGAACAAGTTGCCCAGGGAGGCTGCGGATACCCCCTCTTTGGAAGTGTTCAAGGCCAGATTGGATAGGGCCTTGAGCAACCTGGTCTAGTGCAGGGTGTCCATGCACATGGCAGGAGGGTTGGGACTAGATAATCTTGAAGGTCTCTTCCAACCTGAATCTATGAATTGCTAATGCACTAATTAGTCAGTGATGGAAACATTTTAACCTTATTTTCTTAATGTTTGTATAGTTGTAACTAGTATTACTACTATTTTTGTCACTGTAATGTCTCAGAAGTCACTTTACTATTTTCACTATCAATAACTGATGTTAACAAAGTTAAATTTAACTAGCTCATCCCATTCATCTCCTAGTGTTACCACATTTAAAGAATTCAATTTTGTGGTTAAGCCTATCTTTTAGTAACACTAAAAGAATATCTGAGATTTTACCAGTCAGCTTTGAATGTACTTCTTGTCTCAAGACTTACTCACAAGAAAATGCTTGTGAGCGTCTTTATTTTATTCA
Source organism: Upupa epops (assembly GCA_013397515.1). Taxonomy (NCBI): domain Eukaryota; kingdom Metazoa; phylum Chordata; class Aves; order Bucerotiformes; family Upupidae; genus Upupa; species Upupa epops. The sequence continues at coordinate 106,251 of VZRI01011479.1, forward strand.
CATCATGCAACCTGATAGAATCATAGAATCATTAGGGATCACAAGGGGCCTCAAAAGATCATCTAGTCCAATCCCCCTGCCACAGTAGGATAACCTACAAAAAGTCACACAGGAACATATCCAGGCAGGTCTTTGAACAACTCCAGAGAAGTAGACTCCTGGGCCACATGTTCCAATGCTCCTTTACCCTCACAATGAAGAAGTTCCTTCTGATAGTTATATGGAACTTCCTATGTTCCAGCTTGCACCCATTGCCCCTCCCTTGTCCTATCACTAGACGACCTTGAGAAGAGCCTGGCTCCAACCTCCTGACACTCAGCCCTCACATATTTATAGACATTCATGAGGTCACCCCTCAGCCTCCTCTTCTCCAAGCTAAAGAGGCCCAACTGCTTCAACCTTTCCTCATAAAGGAGCTGTTCTACTTCCTTCATCATCTTTGTTGCTCTACGCTGGACACCCTACAGCAGTTCTGTATCCTTCTTGAACTGAGGGGTACAGAACTGGACACAATACTCCTTGTTGTACCTCATCAAGTTTCTCTCTGCCCAGCTCTCTAGCCTGTACAGGTCTCACTGAATGGCAGCACAGTCTGCTGGGGTGTTGGCGATACCACCCAGCTTTGTGTCATCAGCAAACTTGCTGACAGTGCACCCTAATCCCTCATCCATGTCATTAATTAATAGACTGACTAGGATTGGTCCCAGAACTGATCCTTGGGAGACTCCACTAGATACAGACCTCCAACTAGACTCTGTCCCACTAACCATTAGTCTCTGACTTCTGTCCTGCAGCCAGTTCACAATTCACCTCACTATCCAAACATCCAGTCCACATTGCCTCAGTTTGGTCGCGAGTGTGCTATGTGAGACTGTGTCAAATGCCTTGCTGAAGTCAAGATAGACCACATCCACTGCTCTGCCATCATCTATCCACCCAATTCTGCCCTCATAAAATGCTATCAGGTTGGTCAAGCATGACTTCCCCTTGGTGAAGCCATACTGACTGTCCCTAATGACCCTCTTGTCCTTGATCTGCCTAGAGACAGCATCCAGGACAAATTGTTCCACCACCTTTCCTGGGATGGAGGTGAGGCTGACTGGTCTGTAGTTACCTGGGTCCTTTTTCTTACCCTTTTTGAAGACTGGAGTGACATTTGTAAACCTCCAGTGTCTAGGCACCTCTCCTGATCCCCATGACTTAGATGACAGAGAGTGGCTTAGCCACATGACTTCTGCCGTGTCCCTTAGTATGTGCGGGTGTATCCCATCAGAACCCATGGGCTTATGTACATTCAGTAGGCTCAACTCATCCCTAACCCAGTGGTAATCAACCAAGGTAGGCTCCTCTTTTGCCTCAACTTCCTCTGGAGCCTCAGCACTCTGGGCTTTGATATCAGGACATCTCCCAGAAGTATAGACAGAGGCAATGAAGGTGTTCAGTATGTCTGCTTTCTCTGTATGTTTTGTCTTCAGGGCACCCACCTCATTCAGCAGGGGACATACATTGCCTCTAGGGTTAATTTTACCTGCAATGTAATTCTCATTTTTTTTCCATCATGCTACTAAACTTAAATCCAACAGCAAGTGTTTGTTTCAAGCTAGTGTACTTGAATTAATTCTACAGTGTATACCTAAACTTACTTAAAATCTACATACCTTGCAGGTTTGAGAAATTATATGTAAACACTCTTGAAATAAAAGTTTCAATAGCAAATACTGAATCATCTACCCTCACTGTTACGTACCAAGTAAATACTTTTAGTGGTTATAACATACTTCCTATAAGTATTCTACACAATTCTAAAATTACTACCATACAGAAACTGCCACACTTTTTTTCTGATAATCAATAGCTACTTTAGCACTACCTGCAAGAATTTAAACCAGTAATGTAGAATGAATCCCTAGAAATATTAGTAAAGAGCCCAAGACACTTACAAGTCAATGACTGTTGCATTCCTTTTTCCTTTGTTCTTTTCTATAATGTATACCAGATTCTTCATTACTTTATAGAATAATAGCTGTTGTTTGCCTAGCTGACTAGAATGGTATTCATTCATTAACAAGAATATTCATTACTCCCTTCTAGTTCTGCTGCTAAAAATCTTTTAGACAAAAAACTAATAACAGAACAATCTTTAAACCACACATTCCAAATAATGACAAACATCTTGTTAACAATCCACAGATCACATCTATTTCCACAAACTGTGATTCAGGAAATGTAAATACCAATAGTACTAATCAGTTAACAAAGACTTCTAGAAAAGTAACTCGTTAAATGACAAATTATATAAAGTAGCTTACATAGAAAGGGCAATTAGTCCATACCAACAGATTTGTACAAAAGATTTCAGATAGTCATTTTGACCAATAGTTAAAAAGTAAAGAAGTTTGCTATCAGTCTTTATATAAACCAGGCAGGAATATATAAGACTTAATATGCTTCTTCAAAAAAAATATAAATTGCTTTTGGTAGAAACATACATATTAGCAGGGAAACAAACACACTGAGCACATGCCTCTTCCTCATAAACGTTTTTGCAGCATCATTGTGTGTGTGATCATTTAACCTGGGTTTGACTTTCATCAGATGCCTGGATTAGGGCACAACCAGTCATGTATTTCAGCTGGGAGGTAACACCTTGGAAGTCTCATCCCCGCTGTTCTTGCTACTTCCCAATTGTGAGAAGTAGGGAACACTGTGTAAAGTACTTCTCTTACACTCCTTGTGTATCCTACATAGTGCTACCATATATTTGGGGTTTTGAAGATACCACCTTCACTAGCGGGACTTTTGTTTCTATGTATTTCTGGATTTTTTTGTTACATTTTCTGGAACTATGGCAATCTAGCTGGAGCAAGTGTGTTGCAGCCATGACAAGGCTTTCACAATATTAGTCTTAAAATTCTTGATAAGCTCTCAATATACCACAGTGTACACACGTGTAGGAAACCCATCAAAAATAAAAGCCCTTGAAAAACAAGACTTCAATCCTAACTGGTTAAAGGCAACTGTATAAAGATTATAGGATGACAAGAAGTCCTTGCACATCCAGCACTGGTCTGCTTAAAAGTCCAGGATCAAGAGGTAGGAAGACAATTCATAGAATCAGGAAGCTATCAACTGAAACTGTGGAGTCTGATAGTTTCTGTAGGTTATGCAGTGCTTAGTTTCACTGCATCCTGGGAAGTTCAGCTCTCCCTGAAAAATACACCTTCTGTAGAATTCTGCTTCCACACAATTTATGGGAATGATAAGAACATGCAGTTGCTTGTTCAAGTGGTCCACAAATTAAGATTATAGCCTGTATTTTTATGAGCTACATTAATGTAACCCATACATTGACAGATATTGGGACTCTCACAAGAACTAAATGATTTTACCTTTTGGTCTTTCTGTGCCTTTCCAATTTGGTAGAAAAATATAAGTTGGCAAGAAAATACTCAACAAACAAGTATAGTACGAACTGCTCTGTTCTCCAGTTCTTGGGGTGCAATTAATTCATAGTCTTATAGAACCACAGAATCATTTATGTTGGAAGAGACCTCCAAGATCAAGTCCAACCATCAACCCATTGCCACCATGCCCATCAAACCATGTTTTCTAGCACAAGCTCTCCATTGTTTTGAACATCTCCAGGGATGGTCACTCTACCACTTCTCTGGGCAGCCTGTTCCAACACCTGACTACTCTTTCAGTGAAGAAATATTTCCTAATGTCTACCCTAAACCTCCCCTTAAGGCCATTTCCTTTTGTCCTATTGCTAGCGACTTGGGAGAAAAGATCAATACCTACCCTTCTACAAACTCTCCTCAGGTAGGTGTAAAGAGTGATAAGCNTCAAACCATGTTTTCTAGCACAAGCTCTCCATTGTTTTGAACATCTTCAGGGATGGTCACTCTACCACTTCTCTGGGCAGCCTGTTCCAACACCTGACTACTCTTTCAGTGAAGAAATATTCCCTAATGTCTACCCTAAACCTCCCCTTAAGGCCATTTCCTTTTGTCCTATTGCTAGCGACTTGGGAGAAAAGATCAATACCTACCCTTCTACAAACTCTCCTCAGGTAGGTGTAAAGAGTGATAAGCTCTCCCCTCAGCCTCCTATTCTCCAGATGAAACAACCTGAGTTGCCTCAGCTTCTCCAGGCCTTTCACAGGTCTTGCTGCCATTCTTTGGACACACTCCAGNCCCTAAACCTCCCCTTAAGGCCATTTCCTTTTGTCCTATTGCTAGCGACTTGGGAGAAAAGATCAATACCTACCCTTCTACAAACTCTCCTCAGGTAGGTGTAAAGAGTGATAAGCTCTCCCCTCAGCCTCCTATTCTCCAGATGAAACAACCTGAGTTGCCTCAGCTTCTCCAGGCCTTTCACAGGTCTTGCTGCCATTCTTTGGACACACTCCAGCATCTCAATGTTCTTCTTGTATGTGTGGCCCAAAGCTGACCCCAATACTTGAGATGAGGCCTCACTAGTGCTCAGTACAGTGGAGCAATCTCTTCACTAATCCTGCTCACCACAATATTTCTGATGCAGTCCAGGATGCCGTTGGCCTTATTGGCTACCTGGGCACATTGCTGGTTCATGTTCAGATGGCTTTCAGTCACTACTCACAGGTTCTCTTCACCAAGCCTGTAGAGTTCCATAGGGTTGTTGACACTGAAGTGTAGTACCCATCACTTGGTCTGCATAAAATTGAACTCAGATCCAGCATAACCAGATCCCTCTGCAGAGCAGATCAACACACCCACCCAATTTGGTGTCAACTTGTGAACTTGCTGAGGAGGTACTCAATCCTCACCTCCAGATCACTGAAAAAGATGTTAAGACTGGCCCCATACTGAGCCATGGAAAACACTGCTTGGAACTGACCACCAACTTGATTTAACTCCGTTCAACACAACTGTATGGGCTCAGCCATGCAGCTAGTGAAGAGTCCATCTGTTTAAGTCATGAACCGCCAGCTTCTCTAGAAGGCTGAGGGAGAGTGTGCCAAATGCTTCACCGAAGTCACAGGCGCGTCACCTGGTCATAGAAGGAGATCAGGTTGGTCTAGCAAGACCTGCCTTTCATAAACCCCTGCTGGATGGTCCTGATCCCCTGGTTGTCCTGCACTTGCTATGTGATCCTGATCAGGATGAATCACCTCATCATCTTCCCTGGTACTCAGGCTGACAGGCCTGTAGCTGCCTCTCCTGTTAACCAGGAACATTGATAAATGATGAGAGTGGCTTAGTAAGCTTTTTTCACCAGCAGTCACTACTTTTGGATGGATCCCATCTGGCCCCATAGATTTGTGAGTGTCCAAGTGACTTAGCAGGTCATTAACTTCTTTCTCTTGGATAACTGGAAGTGTATCCTGTTCTCCATCCTTGCTCCAGTACAACAGTTTGGAATTCTCAAGAAAATCCCCTCATGAAACTTAAGATATAAGCTTTGAAAAGACAGATCTGTTTGTCATGATATATGATCTAGGTCCTGAATTTGGGTCCTTTCATACAGATGCTTTTGGACAGACTGCCCTGCTGCTTGAAGACCACCTCCTTACAGGCAAGTGATTCAAAGCCACAAGGTCTGTGTTCATTAGGCAAGCCCACATTTTTCAATTTCAGCTCTCCTGAGTTTCAGACAGCAATCAAAAAGCAAGTTTCCACTGTGCTACTTTTCCATCGATAAAGAACCAACTGCAGGGAATCATTCTTCTCACTAAATATTACAGTGCCAATTTCAATAGCATATGTCATTGATTCAAAAAAGTTCAGAGAAAGGTGCAACTTTCACAGGCACTAACAGTCTCTACAGTAGCAACCAGAAGATAAGTGTTTAAAAGTGCTAGGATTTCTGGAATAGCAGAGAATTATTCAAAAATCCCTTTCTAGGAGATAGAACTGTGTGAGATGAAAGATACTAGGACATTCAGTTTCCCTAGGTACCAAAATGTTTATCATGTAGCTCCAATAGAAGTTTTGTTTTAAAAATTAAATTATGTGTAACATCTCAAGATCTGAAATAATTCTAATTCCAAAGCCACATAGGAATTGCTTCTTCTGCTTTTCCTTTAGCATTCTTCCATAGGAAATAAGTAGGAACTTGTTAGGGGAGAAGATAAAATCTCCTACAGTATTTTAAATGGTACTAAAATGTGTAAAAGCATCATAACTAAAAAAAAAAAAATAAAAACAAAATTAAAGAAATGTTCTAGTTCACATATCTCTGCTGATTAAAAGCATTTAGTGTAGTTAATTAGGTGCTACATCACACTTCTACGCTGCCAGGTCAAGACAGAATATCAGGAGTTAATTAAATGGGCAAAAATTACTTTTTTTTTTTCTGTTTGTTTGGAGAGGAGGAAAATGCATATAAAAACTTTTGGTTAGCATTTTCAAGCCTAGGATACCTAAATATACAAGTATACAAGGTGTCAAGTATGCACATACATAAGTGTCAAGGTTATAACAGTACATGCAATTAATTCTACCAAAAGGAAATTGTAAAGTGAGTGATAGGGCAAGAAGAAATGGCCTTAAGTTGTGGCATAGGAAATTTAAGTTAGACATTAGGATAAACTTCTATACTGAAAGTGTCATTGGGCCTTCAAACAGGTTGTCCAGGGAGGTGGTTGAATTAGCATCACTGAACATGTTTAAAAGTTGTGTCGATGTGGAACTTAATGATACAGTTCAGTGGTGGGCTTGACAGTGCTGGGTTAATGGTTGGACAAAATTATCTTTTCCAACCTAAATGATTCTATGTTCCAAAGAATTAACAACCACATCTTTTAAAAATACAAAGCTATTATAGATTGAAAAACAATCTTTGTTATTTTTTCTTCAATTTAAAATATCATAGCTTTTGTTTCATTCTGCAATCCCTAAATGGAAATAAATGATCACATAATAAATTGTCACATATTGACTCTTTAAATATCAATGTTGATACTACACATATGGATCAAACTCAGGGAGTTGTAATCAGTGGTGCAGAGGCCTGTAGCTAGTGTTGTTCCCCAGGGATCAGTGCTAAGGCCATTCTTGTTCAACATCTTCATCAATGACCTGTATGAGCAAACTCTCAGCTAATTTGCTGATACAAAACTGGGAGGACTGGCTGATTTACCAGAAGGTTGCGCTGCCATTCAGTGAGATCCAGGCAGATTGGAGAGCTGGGCAAAGGGCAACCTAGTAAAGTTCAACAGGGATAAGTGTGGAGTCCTGCACCTATAAATTCTCATTGTTAGGACTCTCCCTGTATTGTATAGGTTGGTATATAAAAAAAACACTATGATGAAGGTATCTAACTGACACTCATTAGATAGCCCAATGCTTAACAAAGGTGAAAATATTTTCATGAACAAGAACGTATATGAAGGGGTAACTAGTCTTCAGTTTCTGCTGTTGACATCTCAGAACAGTGCTGTCAGGCTAGGAAAAGGGGAAATATTTTTCTTTCAAAAGCAGTCTTAAATGCAGATCCTGTCAAAGTTTACACAGGTTTATTTTAGCTACCATTTGTCAAGATGTTTCAGCAGTTCTCCTGCTGTGAAACCTTGTAACTTTTCACCTCCTTGCATTCCTTCTCTCTGATTATTAGTCCAGCTTCTGATTCTAACAACAACTAGCTGTTTAGTTTACCAGCTAGAACTAAGTTTGCTAGAGCAGAGAGAGGGATAAATCCTGCAATTTTGACAAATTATCAATAAAGAAATATTTACTAGCAGTGTTTGAATCTGGATTTGTTAAGCTGTTTGTTGATCTTGCGATCTACTGACTAGAAATCTCTGCTATTTCTAATGTAGTCAGAATAATTGAGTTCTTATTTTATCTATAAACATTTATTTATTATGGGCAGATATGATGGATATCTTCTAAAACGAGAAATACATACAACTATTATATGTACAATTATGAATTCACTCTGCTCTTCATCTATTTTGTATTAATACAAGAGTAAATATCAAAAAGCAGGAATTCAAAAGTATGTTATGCCCAAAACATTGCCTGTATCCCAGGCAATGATCCCCTGCAGTTCTGCCATGGGTATCTAAGCACCAGAAAAGGACCAGAAACTCATATCCTTAGCTTTTCTTCCTGGCTAGCTCTGGGCAGATCTGCATTTCCTCACAGGCATTTAAGATTGGCAGTCAGAAATGCCTGCCTCCCAACCCTACTGAGAGCCCAAACATCTAACACAGGACTGTACTGGGAGCAACCATCAAAAACATCAGTTCTGCAGTTTCCTTTGTTAAGGCTCCAATACTTTTCATAGACATTAACCTGAAGGACTTTACAGAATTGGATAGTATGAATTCTGTTTTGTCTGCTGCAAAACTGAGTTTCAGAGCATCTTCCAGATACAAAAATGAAGCCGCTTAAGCTGAATCTAGTAATCACACAGTCTCATAAATGTATATTTAGGTACCTAGGAAAAAAAAGCTTGATTTTTCAGGAGCAGTCTCTGAATATGTATTGCCCCCCCACACATATATATATATATTGTATAAACAACTTCAAAGTTGTTTTATGTGAACTGTGTAATTGGGATCTTGTCTGGTGAACATTTTTGGAAGAAAGTATTAATGCGCTGGTTTCATATTTAATGATTACAAGAAGTAGAGTTTATCCAGATGTAAACAGGAATGCTTTAAAATGGCCTGTGCTTGACTATTTCACCACAGAAGGCTTGTGTAAAAATGCACAAAACTAGCTATTTCTGTTTCCACATTAATTATGTGGAAATTTTTCCTTGACTTCCTATGCTGCAAACTCTACTAAATACATAATAGTATTCCAAAGACAAAACCAATGGTTTATATGTGTATGGGGCTCATTTTTAATACTCACCAGTTACTGACTATATTCCTTTAAATGAGTAATCACCACTCATACAGCAAAAAAAGAAAACCAAACACCAAAAAAATACTTAAATCTTATTCAAAACAATGGAAAGCTTACATATACAGCTACACGCTCAGACCTTTAATGAAGTTAGCTTGCAGACTTGTTTACTGGAAATAAGAATAGCTAATTCTGGCTTTTGTTATGTTGAACAATTCTGGAGTGTAGCATACATTTTGAGAATGACATTTTGTATTTGCTTTAAAAAAAAAAAAATCTTCCATATTACTTAAAACCTTCTTTGAGACTAGATAGGTTGTACTTTTGTCACTTGTTCCACAGCATTGACTTACAATCAAGCAGTAGAGACCTGAACCTGACTCCATAAAATGTTTCACTTGTGATCCACAGAAGATTAACCTAGTTCATCATGTGGTGCAGACCTGTATTGATCCATTGGTTTAAAGCATTTTAACATCTGTCTCAGTATGTCTGTGGAGTTATTCCTATTTTACACCACAGCAGATGTAGTCCAAGTGTCTAACTATGTTGAGGCCTCTGCTAAAAATCAAGAAGTTCTTTTTGTACAGACAGTGGAGACTGTGAAAAATCAGCAAAAGAAGCATTTGATTACCATATCAAAAAAGACAATCTAAAAATGGTCACTGCTATCAGAAGAGGCAAGGTGTTCCCACCACAATGAAACATGGTAGGAATTCAGCACAATTAAAAGCTGTGTCAATCAAGATATTTCTTTAGCAATAATCCAAATAGCCTTCAACAATATTTTCTAATAAATGGGACTTTTTGAATGGGGAACATCTGTAGATTTTTCAGCTATAGGCATAGCAAAAAATCTAAATACATCAAAGGCCAAGATTTACAGATGATTGCATTCAAAGAAATACTACTTCATTTGATCAGCAACTCTTTTTTTTAAAAAAAAACCCAGAACTATGATAATTGGAGTAAATACACAGATAAGGGACAGAGGAGGTAAAAATTAGATTTTACCTATTACTAAACATCTTACCCCTAAACTATTTAAAGTAATACTTTAACAATGTAATCATAATTTGACTCATAACTAAGTTAATTTGTATTATAGAACTTAGCTACCACTGATGACCACAGCAGGATCAGGACCTTTATTTTTTTACTCACATTTTGTAACACACCTTGCTTCCATAGCATCAGCTCTGCCAAACAATGTCTATTTCACATACTGACACTGTTTCAGGTGCTGTAACACTGACAAAAAGTGAAGTCCCAGACCTAGAATTTTAAAAAGACTATACAACACCTTATGTGTGGCAATGTGTTCAAAAGAATTTAAGTTCTGCCAGATTCTACTACTATTACAATAACAAGGTCAACAATTAATACTTACGCTTACAGTCTGTAAACTTGGCATTACTACTGAAAAGTACAGCTATAAGCCCTTGAAATGGGCATATGTGTTCATCTAATTCCTTTTAAGCCACTGCTCTCTATTGTGCCCATCCAGAGGGTAAATCTTTATCACTGCATGAGATGACACATTCTCAGAACAGTTCTTTATTTATTCCTCCCTATTATCAACAAATACTCAGAACAATGAAAAACCAATGCTGGGAGGTTTTCATCTGAAAAGTAGTAGAGAGCAGAGAAAAGAAAAGCAACTTCTTAATCTTGCTGGCAGATGGAAACCCTACTGTTCACCACTGTACAAAACAAATCCAGGAAAGACATAATTGCTCCAGTGTGTTTTAGGTATAACTTCAGTAGTAATGTCAGGGCTCTAACATGCTGCAGCCATGTTAGAATTAAAAGCCCTGTTTGGAGGAGACCAAGTAACTTTGTCATGATGGTTGTAAAACCAAGCATGAAAATGCCTTTCCTGTGTTTTACAACTGCTACAGACACCAATAATGCTTTCGGGGTTTTGGGGTTTTTTTGTTGTTTTGTTTTTGTTTGTTTGTTTGCTTGTTTTTGGGGAGTGGTAATCAGAAAACACTGGCACCAGGAAAAGGTTTTATATAAAAGATTTTCTTTGCCAGAGACATTCCAATAACAGGTGCTAGGCACAAAGATCATTTCACGCCAAAAAAACCACAGAACCTTTATTTGCATTCCTTATGTTCTTACACACAGTTACATTTGTTAAGATTTACAGAAAACTGAATTTGAGAAACTTCATATCTGCAGAACAAGTGAAAAGACAGTTCCCTGCAGCCCAGCCCTTTCTGAGATCCTTGGGAAGTCTCCTTCTAAACTGAATGCAAAGATTCACACTCTAGAGAATCTACAGCACACACAACTTATTTTTCCGTGTCAGATGCCTGCTATTGAAGTTGAAGTAATTATTTTACCTTAAAAATATTTTTTTAAAATCTGAACTATATAGCAAAACAGGCATCTACACACATGTCTCTCTTGAACTACACCAAGAAGGCAAAACCATTTCACCTGCTGATCCCTGGGACTCAGAAAAACTTTAGCTAAGAACCACTAGCTGAATATAGTGGAAAAACCCTTTAATTAAATTACTGTTGCTTACTTTATGAATATTTGTTTGATAAATGTTGTACATCCTGTTTCTGAAGATTGATGTAATTGTTAAACTAAAATTAACACACTCAATTAACACTAAAATTAACTCACTATTTCACTGCACAATAAAGGAACAATGAAAAATAATACATTTCAACCTTTAAAGCGAATTGATCAGTTAAAATCAAAAGTGCTTTATAACACTAGTAGATCTAGGAGGAAATTCTTACTTTTCTAGTTCAAAACACCTTTTCATACAGGTTTAGACTAGCTAGATACGTTAAGCAGTTTTCATGCAAGAAACAAATCCATATCTTCCTGGTGTAACTTATTATGAATAAGCCACAGTTTTATGTGTATATCCAGAAAGAAAACTTTTACCATCACTAGTGGACCCAGTTCTACATTCCTTCTGCACCTAGAACTCTCACTATTTTCCAAGCCTGTTGGGGGGGAAGCACAAGGAACCTTTGTATTTACTAAGATGACTGTAAAAGTATCTATTCTATACTAGAAACAAATCTGCTTGTCACTTACACAGAAGGCCCAAAGTGTATTTTCTATATATAGCTTCATAGCCTTATTTTCAGTAATGAATTTTAAATCTTTTTGGAATCAGATTAAGAGCTGGATTTCCATTTGCATGAAAAAGCTAATTAATAAAATGATTGATTTTCCATTTCTTGTCAATGAAATTTAAATCAGCATCGTCATAGTGCATTGATGCCAGGCCCATACAAAAAATTTATAGCGTTGAAGCCATGCCATTTCAACTAAATGAGTGTATTCATTCCGAACACATTACCAACAGATTATTAAAGGTAAGGAAGCAGAAAGGAAACCAAAGGATGTCCTTTAAAATGCTGAATTTTGTTTACTTTAGTCAAGTTATAAACTAAAAATATTTTCCAGAAAGATCTACTTAAGAACTCTAGGCACTGAGCTGAACAAACTTGAGTCAATGGGTTTTCCTATTCAGTTGCTTCTCAATTCTGTAAGTTTTTCTGTCTGAAGAAGAAATAAATCGAGAGCCCAGTGAGATCTTCATATCTCCTTTCTTGGAATTATGAGAAACACCTCATACTTCTCTTTTTATTTGTGTTAAAAAGCAACTTGACAAAATTGTCCAGAATTTTAGGAATATTTCTAGGTTTCTCTACTTTGAATGGATTTTATTGTCTTATTAAGAAGACAGTGCTATATGATTAACACTTTGTATGAATATACCATGTAATCTTCTTTACATAGGGATGCTTTATGGAAAGACAATTTAAGAATGTAGGATTTAATTTCACAAAGTTTATAAGGGCAATGATTTTACACAGAATTCAATTTAGTCATATAGTTTACCTGCTGTAGTATGTAAACTGATTTTATTCCCTCTCCTACTTTCAAATATGAATCATTATGCCTGTCTTATCTTTTACTTTAAATAAGATTAGAATATATAAAATAGAATTCAGAAATATCTACCTTCTACTCCATTAAGGAAATTTGGTCAAATTCCACTCCCTCTGCAGTCAGTGGAAAAACTCTTATTGACTTCAGTAAGAGATTTTCACTAATAGCCTTAAACACAGAGCTCCCTGTAGTTTCTAAGCAAATTGCATACTGTATTTCAAATAAGTCCCAGAACTAAACTCTATTCAGAATACTTCTACAAACATGAGAAACCTGCGGTTTTACATTTCTGAAATGTCCTTTATACAGAAGGCTACAATAAAATATTTTTAATATAGACTTTATTTTTTAAATAAAAGAAATTTGTCTAATGTTGCTGAGTATACTTATATTGATTATTCTTGGGCTGCTTGGGTTCAGATTTTCTTAACTCAAATTTAGTTTTGACATGTAATGAGGAGGCAAACCCTTGAGGGTCTGCTAGGTTAATTTACCGTGGGTGTAACTCCACTGGAGCCCGTGGAATTGCCAGAAGGATGAAACGTGACCCCTGTAAGAACTGGGGCCAGCAGGGGGCAGAAGGCCCGATTGATCTGACACTGTCAAGGTTGTGCCCAGGTATTAAGGGCTTGAATGGAGACCGCTCATCTTACTGTGCTTCTTCTGGGACGCCTGTTGATTCAGAAAGTGGGGATTCAGAGCGAGAAATACCTCGTTAAAATAATAAATGCGTAAACCTTAAATTTTTATTTGCTGGGTATGTGTGTACACAATGATTCCTTTCTTCCTTTCTGCCGCACCACAGCCTGACTCTTGGTCCTTCTGCGGGCTGCACTCTGCCACCAGGTCCACGGACACCTAAGGGACCACTGGATCCCCCTGGGAAGGCAAAGGGGGAAGGTGGCTAGGGATGGAGCCCTGGCGCTGCCACTGCCCGATATGGAGCTCAGCGACAGNCCGTCGGGAGCTGCTCTCAGCGGCTGGCAAAGGGCCCCTTCAAATAGATTGCCTCTCCTCCCTCTCGTCTGGAAAACTTTTCGCCTACTGAAACCCTTTGCAAAGGGAAATGGGGAGAAACTGACCGAAGAACCTCTACCTTTCCCTTTCATTGCCCTACACCCCGGCTCGAGAAGGCAGTTACTTGTCGCTCCATTTCAGACACAACTTGGTGAATTTAAGCAAATCGAGGACTTACAGTACCACAAAGCGTTTGCCAAAGCTGAAAAGCTCCACAACAGAGTTCAGTGCTGGAAGAGAAGTTCTTACTCAACAAGCATTTATTTCACCTTCATAGAGCTCCACTGCATCTCCTTTCCTGTATTAAAGCCACATCCGAAGTTGACCGCGAAGGTGGAACGGGACCCATCCATCCCTTGGGGCACCTGGGAGCCACGTCCCTTGCGCCGCTCTGTCGGGAGTCCCAGGGGGTCTCCGCGCTCTGAGCCAGCCCCAAGAGCCTTCGGGTCCTATCTCCTCCCCAGCACCGGGTCGCGCTCTGGTAGGTTCCTATGCCCCAGGATCGTCCCCCCCCGCCCCGTGTTCGTCTCCCCGAGGAGAAGGGGCAGAGGCAGCTGTACTCGCCGGCTCCCCTTGTCTCTCTTACCTCCTCTGACCCCCGTAGCCCGGAGGAGGATAGCGAAGGTGATGAGCACTGCTACAGTCGAGTCCCAGGGCCACCTTCTCGTTTTCCACCTTGTGGACCATCTCTGCATCTCCATGCTGGACACGCGCAAGTGTTAATTAAACCCAGGCGCCTTCACTTTATACCAACTCCGTCCTTTCCACTATATTCCCAGAGATTGTTTCTCCTATAGAGCCATACGTGATATATCGAGAGGGGTTTTCTCTCTCGCCCCCTCCCTCCTGCACAGGCCCCTCCGACCCGTCCACCTCGGTGCCCTCCTTCACACTGAAGGGAGCCGTGGGGCTCTAATCAAAAAGCGGAGCGCACCGCATCCCCCTCAGGGCTCCATCCTGTCAGAGGGCTGGGCGGGAGCCTCCCGGGGCCACCCCCGCAGCACAACTGACAGGGCAGACGCCGGGAGAAGGCCAATCGTGTGGCTCCGCGGGCCGCCCACAGCACCGCTCTCCGCCCCGCCACACCGGCAGCCCGGCAGCCCGCGACCCCTCCCGGAGGCGCCTGGGAAACGGGGCGCGGCGTTGGGGGATGCCGTGGGGTGTCCCTGAACCGGCCGCGCCGCCCCCCACCCGAGCGTCGGAGCATGCGCGGTGCCAGAAGAGCCCGGCAGGGCTCCCAAGGAGCGCAAGGGCGGGCGGCGCGAAATGGGGATGTGGGACGGGGTGTGGCACTGGGGACAAGCGGAAAGCGGGGGGAGGGGGACGCCGGGCGCGGAGAGAGCGGGGAGGGGGATGTCTGAGGAGAAAAAAGTGTGTGTGAAAGGCCGGGGCGCTGCGGTGGGGCTAGCTGCGAGGTGGTCTTTCAGGCCCCCTCAAACTAAGGTCTGAGCTAGCTCCCGCGACTCGTTCTCACGCACCCTAGGGTGGACCGCCGGGGACTCACTTTGTGGACGCAGCAAGAAGGGTGGGAGCGGGGATGGAGCAAACTCCTGCCACGAAACAGCCGTCCCCCCTCCCGCCATCCACAGCCTGAGAGCGGGAAGCGAAGATTGACAGATCCTCCCCGAAAAAAACTCGCGTTCTCACTCATGTCCTGTCATCCCACTTCTGCTGCAACCGGTAGCGTTGACCGACCTGCCGGCACGTCGTG
Source organism: Upupa epops (assembly GCA_013397515.1). Classification (NCBI taxonomy): domain Eukaryota; kingdom Metazoa; phylum Chordata; class Aves; order Bucerotiformes; family Upupidae; genus Upupa; species Upupa epops. The sequence goes on from VZRI01011479.1 coordinate 121,752, forward strand.
GAAACGTCTGGCAGAGCTGAGTCGTGCAGCAAGTCCTGTCCAGGTCCTTTGGCGGAATTAGGTTCTGCTCCGGCTCCACTGGGAAATGAGAGACAGCTGTGGTCACATTTAGTAGGATATGTATCAAAGTTTTGAAATTGACCTGATTGAGGCCTTTCTACTTTAACCTGTCACAGCAATTAGTAAACTTACGGTTTATCTGCCAAATACATGTTTCTTTTATATGTCAAATTACATTTCAGAAATGTATTAGCCTTTCCTACAATATCTTAGACTTTTTTGCACCTATAAATATACCTACAACAGACTATTTCAGTGCTTGATTGTCTGAAATACTTGGTATCACTGTCATTAGATTTGTGAATGAGGGGACTGATGTGATTTACACAATTACATCTCTTCATGTTGAGCATTAGGCGTGCACAGCATCTGTGAAAAACATAAAGTTGTTCTGGCACTAGAAGTAGTTCACTATGAAGTGCCAAATGCCATGTCTGTCCCACTTTTCTGTGTCAAAGCTTCCTCCTTCTGAACCAGTCCTACAATTGGCTGTCCTAAACTAACCATGTACAGGCCCCCCAAAACACAAATGGATTGTTAATACTACTATTGTTGCCCTACTAGTTTATGTTATTCTCATTATTAGATGTTTCTCAGAGTGCACTAAATTAGTTCTTGATGCTTCATCCCACTTTGTTACAATGTCAGTACATAGTCACAAAGGTAATTAATCTTTTTTACTTAATATGTTGTCATTAGAAAATGTCGTGTTATGAAGTTTCAAGTTTCCTCCTAATGCTTATAAATTAAACATCTTTCCATCACCAGCATTGTTGAAACTTCCATTCTCAACATACATTCTCTCTCTGGCATTTTTAAGCTTTCCTGTTAGCCTAAATGAATATAGCTAACTTGTATCCTAGTGAAAAGAAGCATTTATGTCTCTGCTCAGCAGAGGAAATGGAAACACTTCAGACAGGTGGTGAAAAAGAACAGGTATTCTTACAGTGTGGAGAACAGTAATTTAATACAGTGCCTTTACAGTTATTTAAATTGTAGTAGATGTAGTTCCTCAAATGGCAGTGGAAAGATCCCCACTGATTTTTCTGGTCCTACATGAATCCAAAGCAGAACAAACAGGACAAAATACTGAGTATTTGGTAGAATTTTAGATTCCCCACAAAGCACTAGAAGGAAAATCTATTAATCCAGGTGAGTTACTATGCTTATTTTAATGTAAGATTCTGTATAATTCCGTATTAATTCTAGTACCACACCCACTGAACCAGCTCAGTTATTTTTTCATGCCAGCATATCAAGGAACACAGATGTGTAATAAAATAACTTCAGATTCTACAGCTGCAAGAGAAAACTTACATGCTGTTCAGGTGCACGTCTTGCAGCCTGTCAAGTTCAGATTTTCATTTAACTAACTTTCTTAGTTATTGTTTATAGTCTTCTTACTTGCCATGATGGTGCAAGTGAAGTAATTGCAGCCCACATGTGATGAAAATGTGTAAAAGTATAGTTAACAATTTAGAGCATTGTTAATCTGAAAAGACTTTTGGTAGAAAATTTCAGGACTTAGATGTAATTTCAGAAGAAGTATGTTCTTTCTTGAATCTGAAAGATGTTTTCAGAGAAAAACAGAAGACTAGTGAATAATCTTATTTTTTAAAATCATTTGTGCTCCACAGTGGTTTATTCTTTCCATCAGCTGTTATATTCCTCATTACTCTTCAAGACAGTTTGAGTGAAAAGACTAAGCATGGTGACATTCATTATGTTCTGCCCCTGATACATCAACGCTGGCAGATTAGTCCATGTTTAAATATTAGGAATTGGTCTCTTGTATGTACACAGATGGGTCATTGTTGTATTTTGGGGCAGAGAGGGGGAGGGGTTAGGAACTATGGAGAAGTGAATATGTTTTCTTGGACCACTATGTCTTAGAGGAACTCACTGCAGCAATGCTTTCACATCTGCACGCTTTAAGCACTGTAATGAAATGTAACTGTAAATGTGATGAAATTTGTCCGCCTTACAATCATAATTTATCCTGGCATATTGCTTGACATCACCAAAAGCAAGAGCCTTCTCTCTATATATAAAGGGGTCATTTCACTAATGCACTGTAAGGAAGAATATGCCATTATTGTTTGTTTACATGCATCTCAGGAAAATTCATTGACTTGGATTAAACTACTTTGTTTCTAGATTCACACAGATGTTGATGCTTCTAAAACTTGATCTTCTTTCTCCAATTCTCTTCACAGCACAGAAGTAAATATTGCACAGTAAATGATTGTCTGGAAAGTCAACACCCAGTGCCTTCTCTATATTTTTAGTCACTGTGAATTTTATAGGTGGATATTTAATAATTTTCTTATTTCTAGTGCAGATCTATGTTTTCAACCAGTTTTCTGTTGTGTGATTAGTATGTGAAGACAAGTGAGTTATACTACACCTTAGTGAAGTGAACCTTTATAAAAAGAAGATTAGTGGGATGCTCTCTGCTAGGTGAAATGCTAATGCACTTCTTTTTGTGGTTTTAAACACATGATTATAGACAAAACAGAAAACCATTTCCTTTCTATGATTCTGTCATCAAGAAGCACAGTATACCATTTCCTACTACCAATAATAGCTTTCAACTACTCCAGTTGCATTATCTAAGGTTTTGAAGGATGAAGCCAAGAATTTCTCTGTGCCTCATTAAACAATTTGGGCTAGAGAATGACTCAGTGTCCACTGATCCTTTCATTCAGATTCCCAAGATATCCCAAGGGAGGACAGATGATAGAGAAATATAGCTCAGCAGTCATTACTTCAGGTACCAAAAGACTATGGAAACCTTGCCATTACTAATTTTATTTTTTTTTATACTGAGAACATGAAGATGCCTCTTCAGTTGGCGTAGGCTAAATTGAAGTGATTGGATGCATCTGCACTGCGCAACCTTACACAGCTCCAAAAATGCAGCTGTAACATATCTGCAAATTGTGGATGTATATTTGTTGTATTTTGAAATTTGAATTTGTGCAGTTTCTGGTAAAAAATTGCTTACATTTTTAATTTGATTCTAATTGGAGTTTCAACCAGAAACTCCAGCATGAGAGATTAAAATTTCTAGGCCTGCGTAAGGAATAAAGTTAGTGTTAATGTTAGAGTTAGGGATTTAAAGGATTAAATGAAATCGTTGCTGTTTGAAACAATATGCTGATTTGAGAAGGGAGCTGTAGTTGGTAAGAGACTATACCTTTCTTTTGCTGCAGGAGTTTATTCCTTTTTTGGTTAATATGGTTAACTCTAAGAGTAAACAATGTAAACTGCATCCTGTTCTTCAGGATAATGAAAAAAAGACAAAGTCTAGATAAAAGCAAAGCAATAGCCTGTGTTGTCTTTTACTTTAGGGATGATCCCATGTAAAAAAATGAGAATAATCCTGCTAGAATTCAATTAATGGAAACAAATGATATTTTTGTATTTAAGACAGTTTGATAATAAATCATAGGTTCAAGACCCTTCTCAGAAAAATAGGAAAAATTAACTTGTTTTGTACTCTGAAAGTGAATTGCAGATAGGTGCAAAGAAGAGAAACAGTAATATGTGAAAAAAACCCCTTACTATTACCTTTACACAGTCTTCTCCACTGAGGCAGGTGATTGTCTCTTCCTTTGCAGTAACACATAGTTTATAACATAGGATTGTCAAGTCTTTCTGGATAGCAAGCCCAGATTCAAGCTCCTACTGGTCACATTTGTAGCTACTTATTTTCTGGCAGCTGTTTTTTTCTTTGCTCCCAGCAACCATTCCTTCCTTTCCCATTGTCTGCTTCTGCATCCTTCTCTTCCTTCTTCTGGCATCACTTTGTTTTACAACTCGGCAGAATTAGCATTAGGATAGGGTTATCTCAGGGTTTTGGAATGTGAAGTGTAAAGATACTAGTTTATTGTAGTATGTTAAAATAAGAGTGAGTTTGGAAACAAAATTATCATGGATCTGATAGTCCCCCCTGAAGTTCAAAAGGGTCTGGGTTAGAAAATCCATTACTCCTTACAGTTTTATACTTTAGTGATTAGCCCTTGTCATCTCGTAATTAATATATGAGATGTTACATACAGTGTTTGGTCAGAGACTGGAAAAATTGTTTCTATTTCTGTATTTTGTAGACTTTGGAGAGATTGCTGTTGATAGAAACCAATACCTGCTGAAGTCTCTCCTTGTTAGCATTCATGTCACTGTTAACAATGCGAAAAAGGCGAAGTTCCGGCACAGAGCTCATGATTTTGAAATAAGAACCCAGATCATTCCTGGACCCTGCTGACTCTTGGAGATAGTAAATGCATTCTTTGAAACTGGTGTCTTGAGCTATATCAATCGTATAGGAACTAGTAGATTGTCAGTTTAAGGATTAGATATGACAGGTTTAGGCTAATAGCAAATCGCTCAGGGTATCACAGAATCACAAAATTATTTTGGTTGGAAAAGACCTTTAGGATTATCAAGTTCAACCATTGACTCACCATTGCTAGGTCACCACCAAATCATGTCATTCAGCCATCAAAGTGTGTTAGTAGAATTCATCAAATAATATTTTCATTAGCTATAGGGATTACTTCTTTACATGCTACTTAATTCAAGTTATAGTTAGTTTGGGTTATAGTGTTAGGGGTTAAGAATCATAACTGTCTTAATCTTTGAGTAATGCTCAACTATGCAAGACTGAAGAAGATGAGTAGCAGGTTGTATTAATAGAATCTCATGTACTGTGTTTCAATTTCCTGTAGAAATCAGTGCTCTTATTAAAAATAAAAATGCAATTAGAAACTAGTATAATGTAGATGCTGGCATTCTAGGTTGTCAGAATTTTAACTTGGATTTTGAACCTAAGAGATACAAGGACATAAGTAGAAGGTAGGCATTGACAGAAGCCAGAGCCTTACACCAGGTTACAGAAATCAATGACTTAGTTTATTGTAGGCTGAGAGTAAGTCTGATGTGAGGTAGAGGTTTTTAAAACTTAGTAAAATAAAGCATCAGCAGGTAAATTCATTTCTAATAAATGCAAAAATCTTGGCAGCAAGATTAATGACAATGTAGTTAGCAGCCAAAGCATTTTCTTGCTTTCTTCCTCAAGAGAAAATAGTATTTCTAGACCAGATGGAAAAATACACTAAGGGTCTATATTCATTCGGAATTCATTTTCTAGAATTGAAAAAGTTTTTGTTAGACACAATAATAGATTTTAAGAAATATTTTGTGTCTGCATCCCTAAGTAATGTTCTATTCGTTAGGCACATCAAGTACAAGAGAGTCATTAGGGACAGTCAGTATGGCTTCACCAAGGGGTGCTTGATCAATCTGATAGCCTTTTATGAGGGCATAACTGGGTGAATAGCTGATGGCAAGGCAGTGGATGTGGTCTATCTTGACTGCAGTAAGGCATTTGGCACAGTCTCACATAGCATCCTCGCAGCCAAACTGAGGCAGTGCGGACTGGATGATTGGGTAGTGAGGTGGATTGTGAACTGGCTGCAGGATAGAAGCCAGAGAGTAGTGGTTAGTGGGACAGAGTCTAGTTGGAGGCCTGTATCTAGTGGGGTCCCCCAAGGATCAGTACTGGGACCAATCTACTCATTAATGACTTGGATGAGGGATTAGGGTGCACTGTCACCAAATTTGCTGATGACACAAAGCTGGGTAGTGTTGCTGACACCCCAGCAGACTGACCTGCCATTCAGCAAGACTTGGATAGGCTAGATAGCTGGGCAGGGAGAACCTAAATGAGGTACAACAAGGTTAAGTGTAGAGTCTTGCATCTGGGCAAGAATAACCCCAGGTAGTAGTATAGGCTGGGACTGACCTGTTGGAGAGCAGTGTAGGAGAAAGGGACCTAGGGGTCCTAGTGGACAGCAGGATGAATATGAGCCAGCAACGTGTTCTTGTGGCCAGGTAGGCCAATGGCATCCTGGGGGGGATCAGAAGGAGAGTGGTTAGTTGATCGGGAAAGGTTCTTCTCTACTGAGAGTTCTCTACTCTGAACTGGTGAGACCACATCTGGAGTACTGCATCCAGTTCTGGGCTCCTCAGTACAAGAAGGACACATAGCTGCTGGAGGGTGTCCAGCGTAGAGCAACAAAGACGATGAAGGAAGTAGAGCAGGTCCTTTATAAGGAAATGCTGAGGGAGCTGGATTTCTTTAGCTGGCGGAGGCTGAGGGGTGACCTCATGAATGTCTATAAATATGTGAGGAGTGAGTGTCAGGAGGATGGAACCAGGCTCTTCTCAAGGTCATCTGGTGGTAGGACAAGGGGCAATGGGTGCAAGATGGAACATAGGAGGTTCCATATAACTATCAGAAGGAAATTCTTCACAGTGAGGCTAATGGAGCATTGGAACAGGCTGCCCAGTGGGGGTTGTGGAGTCTCCTTCTCTGGAGACCTGCCTGGATGTGTTCTTGTGTAACTAGATGTTCCTGCTGTGGCAGGGGGATTGGACTAGATGATCTTTCTATGTCCCTTCTGATCCCTAATGATTCTATGATTCTAAAGGGTCTCCTGTAAGTAAGTATAGAAAGACTAGAAATGGAAGCCACAGGCTGAAATGCTCCTGTATTACTTCAGTAGTCTTCTGTGTATAAATTATAAATTAGTGTTGGACTCTGCAAAGGTTACAGAGGTTAGAATTGGGCACATACTGCTGAGAAGCATCTTGTTGTCTTTTCCTCAGTGAGTCTTTGTGGGAGTACTCGCCCTAGGAGAGTGTTAGTATATAAAACAGGATAAGGGTAGGTTTTTGGAAACAAGTGACTAAGTATAAAAAGGATATCTTCCAGTCTTCCCAGAAATAAACTAATTTTGCCAGCTCATATGAACAGATGTAATTGGCTTTTCCTCCAGCAATTTATCCTGTAGTTTTTAATAAGGCAAAAGTTGGATGTGAGAGATAAGAATTTAGGATTAAAGTCTGGGAGTCTTTAGATTGAATCTAGCAGATGGGACAGGGATTGTTTTATGGCTCGGAGCTGCTTGGTCTGCTGCATATGTCTGAGAGGAGATTTTCTGTCTAAAATCTGGTTTATTTCTATTTTCTAGAAGGTTTTTATAGGCAGGAAAGACACTAATGATGGTACAACGTGATGTCACATGTTGTCTTTCAGTAATGATGTATTGTGTTTCAGATTAAGATTAGGAAAGTGACAGTTTATTCCTCCAGAGCAACTGCTACATGTATTGGAGCCCTGCTTCCCAGGAGAGTGTGTAAACATAACCTGTTGATGGGAGGTAGAGAATAATCTTTATTGTTTCCTTTTGCTTCTGTATACGGCCTTCACTTTCACTTTTTTAAACTTTTTTTGTCTTGACCCACTAGATTTTTGTTATAGTTTCCTCTCCACTGTCCATCTAAGAAAGGGTACCTGGCCTCCTGACAGGGCCAAACCACCATAGAGAGGAAAGTGACTAGACTTGTTAGAAGTTAATGCAATATTTTCAGGGCTTTTTGTTGGTTTTGTTTACTTAGTCACAGTGGAGATCAGAATTGTTTGGCAAAAAATTCTTCCTTGCTGGATTGTGACCTGTCTGTGCAGACAAGATGAAGGCATATGTCCTTTACTTGAACTCTGTACCCCCTTGCTACTTAGAGGCACACCTCCATGTCACACAGTTGCCTTCCTTCAGGTGTCCTACTCCCAAGCCCTCCTTTTTATCTGCATGCACCTATTTTGTTACATGAGAAAGAAAGTAACTGACTGAATTTACATAAAGTCTTGTCACTTAGAGCACAATCTTTTCATTAACTTTTTTACATTGATAGGTGTAGTCTGACAAATTTGTAATTCACTACGTTTCTTGCTTTCATAGCCTTTATAAACACAAAGGAAAGCACTGTTATGATGCTGATACAGATGACCTATTAGCTACAGCATATGGTATGAGTGGGACATTAATTTTTCTGTGGATTGTGGCTCAGTAGGACCACACATTTCTGAAGAGAAGATTTTCTGACTGGGATTGTTCTAGGAATGTGCTATGTGCTTTGGCTTGAGGTTAAAAAAGGAATGTTAAAACTCTGACGTTCATGGAAGAAAAGCACAAATCATTATCTTTCCTGCTCCCATTGACTGCTGGATCTTAATCACGACTGTTTTTAGAACAGACTGATCTTCCTTGGTAGGGAGAAAAATATTGCTGAAATAGCATTTTACAGCATATAAACAGCACAGCATTTCCATCCTTTTCAGCAAGCAGCAGGAAGTATCAAGTATCACGCAGCATTGCCAACTCAGCTTGGTAATCTGTCTAAAGTTCTGGCAGCTTATTCCAGCCCCAGTGTTCAACTTTAATCTTTCAAGGTTCACCTACTGATGCACAATTCATTGTAGGAACCCACCACTCCTTTTTCATTTGCATGAATTTCTTCTCAGGATCATAATGTGTTGTACTCATAATTATACTTCATTCAAGAGAAAAGAAAAAAGACAAATTAATGTAATGCATCTCCTAAGACATGAAATATTAAGGATACCATATTTTTCCCCTTTCAAGACAACTGAAAATGAGACATATCTATTTGATGTAGGGATTGGTTTCTCAGTTTGTGTGTAGCTCTTAGATATCACTGTTACACACCAGAACTGTCAACAGTCTGCATTTTGATTACTGTTTTATTCAATGACCAAATAAAATTTACATTTAATTATGTCTGTCATGGTTTTGCCACACTTTCAAATATTTGCCTTTACTTGCTGGTATCTAATTGGTTCTGGTGTTCATTTGTTTTTATGATTTATCTGATACTTCCTTTTGCTGCAGACCGTTTGAAACAGATATGTGGAGTGGAGGAACAGGGGATAGTTTGTACAGGCTCAGTTAGTCTTACACTCAACTGTTTATCTTATAATCAGTTTCCTTGATCAGTTCTGATTTAACCAGTTCTGTTCTTGAAGGACGGGGCTAATAGCACAGTACATTTTTACTTATGACATGTAACACATTAGTAACACCAATGTTTAAGTATAAAAGATCTCTTACAGTGCCCATTCTGTATTGTCTTGTGTGATTATGTTGTACTGGGGGAGTACTGGTGGCCTGTCTAATACACAAGGAGGCAGTGCAGACACAGACTAATGGTGCGCATCTGTCACACAGTTGCAGAAAGTTTATTAGTTTCTGGCAACATTCATGTTGCCACCCTCATAGTTCCTTTTCAGTGGGTGAAATTAAGGCAGAGAGAGAACTAAGAAGGTGAATAGCTAACAGCAAATTAATTATGTCTAGTCATGACAGTTCTGTACTTCTACTTCTGTGCATAGACAGAACAACCTCACAACTCAATCACTTGTTAAAGTACTTTGGAGCAAAACAAAAGTTAATACCCTTTTATATGAAAGAGCACTGAGAAAACAAACTCATGTAGTTCCTTGTCTCATGCCTGCCCTCCTACATGCCCAATTTTAAGGAGACCATAATATGCATATAAATACATAAAAATAAAAAATTGCATTACTACTTTACCATTCAATAAAGATCCATTATGTTTAATTCATATTCCTCCAAAACAACATATTCTGTCAAAAGACTCACAGGAGTTGTCAAATGAAAACCACTTTGGAATATGGGAGTGTTGGCAGACTTGTTCAAGTATTTCTCACTATTCACCTCCGGTCATAAAAAATGCTCATTTTAATAGTATCATCTGATGAAAATGGAATTACATGCAATATCATGGCATATAATAACTCTTTGTTAGACAGACATAATTCTATATTTATCACAGGAAACAAAAGAAAAGAAATCCCTTTGAGGAAAGTGCTTGAGTAGTAGCTTTAAAATGGCAAAGCTTTACTTTGTAATTAGTGCCTTTTCACTGAATCATAGAATCGTTAGGGATCAGAAGGGATCATCTACTCCAGTCCTGCAACAGCAGGATCACCTAGGCCAAGNTCCTCTTCTCCAAACTGAAGAGACCCAGCTCCTTCAGCCTTTCCTCATAAAGGACCTGTTCTACTTTCTTCATCATCTTTGTTGCTCTATGCTGGACACCCTCCAGCAGTTCTGTGTCCTTCTTGAACTGAGGAGTCCAGAACTGGATGCAGTACTCCAGATGTGGTCTTACCAGTGCAGAGTAGAGGGGGAGAAGAACCTTTCTCAATCAACTAACCACTCCTCTTCTGATCCCCCCGAGGATGTTGTTGGCCCTCTTGGCCACAAGAACACATTGCTGGCTCATAGTCATCCTGCTGTCCACTAGGACCCCCAGGTCCCTTTCTCCTACACTGCTCTCCAACAGGTCAGTCCCCAGCCTATACTGATGCCTGAGGTTGTTCTTGCCCAGATGCAAGACTCTACACTTACCTTTTAATTGTTCAAGATTTGAAAACGCTGTTTAGGACTAACTATGCCCTTTTGAAATGTGAAGCAGCCTTCAGCACACAAATTGTATCAGAGTCTTAGGGACAAGTCTCACGCGGTCAGTGAGCTGTGTGTGTAAACTGTTTATAGAAGGCACTAAGTAGTGGAACACAAATTGCACCAAAACTGCCAAATTGCCTTGAGCTTTCTGTCCACAGGCATGGATTTCTACAGAATATGTAATGTTCTTGCATTTGTATGAATGTAGAAAATTTGAGTCTCTTGAAAATAGTAGTTTCATCATTTTTTAATGTAATAAAATGCAAATATTTACATCTGATATTAGGTTAAACAGAGAAGAGATAGCAGCCTGTAAGAGTCACAAAAGAATAAGTAAAGCAGGACCAGTCTGTGTGATAATACCTCAAAATTTTGATTTACTCTGTGATGCATAGTGTGTGTAATATGTTTATTCAATCTTAGTGGCATTCAACTCTCCTATAACACTTTTAAAAAAATCACAGATTCTAATAACACTTCAGTCAGTGTACTGAAGTCTGTAATATTCTAAATTGCCTGTGTTTTGATTATTTTTTTCTCAGAAAGTGATTATTTTTTACTCATTATCATAAAAATATTATCAGAAATTTATCAGAAAAATGCCAAGTTTTTCTTTCAACATGTGTCTTCAAAGAGCAATGGCTGTCCAAGCCCTGCCATCTGCCAGGCACATTGCCCAAGCTATAAAATAATTAGGTTCATTTGTAGCCAGTCTGGATTGAAGTAAGGTGTTCTACTAAAATAATGATAGTTGAGGAAGATGAAAGAGTACAAAAAAAGTTACAAAAACTTAAAATCTATTTTAAAATCTACCATATTAATATTTAGTTATCTACTCTAATATAGGCAATAAAAAGATAGAAATATAGGACTTCACATTTGGATTCTTATGGAAAGAAATACAAGAAATGCAAGAAATGCAAGACACTCAAGGTTAAAGTACTAGGCTATTGATTATTGTGTTATACCAATGAATAAACATTATAACAGACAATATTCAGTAGATATTAGCCTGTTCAGAATTCAATAATTTCAGCATTAAATTTGTTCTAGTAATTTTCACATGTATTATGAGAATGTAAATATTTTCCTTCACAGAACCACGCAGAACTGTAGGAGTTGGGATGGACCTCTGGGAGTCATCTAGTTTCAACCCTTTGCTAAGGCAGATTCACTGAGAACAGGTTGCACAGGAGCACATCCAGGCTGGTTTTGATACTTAAGGTATTATACGTAACACAAAAAATAAATAACGTATACAAGTTTTGAGATTAGATTGCTAAGGTAAACAATGATCAGAACAAAATCTGAGCACTTCAAGACTTAGTACTGTCAAGTGACTATAAGTTACAGAATCTCTGAAATCCAGTGGGCAGAATAATGAAGGTTGGAATATGCCTATTGACTTGTATTGCCATGAAACATTGAAACTAGACATCACTTCTCTCTGTCATGTGCAGTATTAGAGTAGATTCTCAGGTGCATTTATAGCATCTATGGTACATCTATGGTACATGTTTGCAGATTCTGAAATGTAGGAGGCAATGTTTAATCTATTTTCTGCTAAGTATTAATTTTAACCAGATTTATTCCAGATGATGACTGCAGTAGTTTACCAAAATACATTATATGATTTAGTCTTCTAATGTTTTACCAAAATGAAATCAGATGTGAGAGTAAGACTGAGAATTGGAGTGAATAAATATGTAGTTGACTCCAATTATTTACCTACCTTTCATCCTTAGATTGTTCAGAATCCTTCAGTGTCTTAAAGATAGACCTTAAGGATCATCACATTTGTAGACAACAGCCTTTTCAAACTTGGGCTTTGTTATGCCAACAGGACTTTGCACATCTGTTTTTATTTTTAGGGTTGTAAAAAGCTCAAAATTCATTCCAGATGATCTATAGTGATCTTGTCTTTTACTTTCCCCTAGGTAAGAACATCCAGCCTCTCTTAACCATAAATGCTCTTTCTATTCTTTATTTATTCCCATATCTGCAAGGCAGCTATGACTGATCCTTCTGATTCAGCAGGTGCTACATTTTATGTAACTATATAACGGTATCTCATTGGGGTATATGCGGTGTGTATATGTATACATATACACACATACAAGCCAATATATATGCATATATATAATCTTTACAAGTAATTCAATCCAAGCTCTTTGCAGTTAGCAGTGGCATCTTAAACTATATCAGGTTGCTCAGAGCCTCATCCAGGCTGTCCCAAGGTTTGGGGCCTCCACCACCTCCCTGGGAACCTGTTGCAGTATTTCAATACCCTCATGGTAAAAATATTTTTCCTTGTGTCTGGTATAAATCTCCCTTCTTTCAGTTTAAAACCATTACCCCTACCCCATCACAACAGGCCTTGTTAAATAGTCCCACCTAATCTTTCTTGTAAACTCCCTCCAAGTACTTAAAAGCTGTGATAATTTCATTTTGGAGTCAACCCATTTTCCAGGATGAACCATTCCAACTCTTGCAGTCTATACTCACAGGAGAGATGTTTCAGCCATCTGATAATATCTGTGGCCCTATTCCAAAAGGTTAATGTCCTTCTTGTGTTCAGGACCTCAGAGCTGGGAAGTATCACATCCATTGACCTGCTGATGACACATCTGATGCAGCCTACTGTGCTATTTGCCTTTTGGGCTGAGAGTACACATTGTTGGCTCATGTCCAGCCTTTCATCCACCAGCAGCCCCAAGTCCTTCTTTGCAGGGCTATTGTATTTTTATATATGCTCACACTTTCTATGTATAACAAGTAAAATCAATATATATTTACTGTGCATTGGTATGGTGGCTAAAACAAAGAGAAAACAGAATTATATTGCTATTATCTTGAGGTCATCAGATGAGTTTCTCAGTGACCTTTAACAGAGAGTAACCCACTACAAGTCTCCATCTTTTCTTTTTATGGTATCCACAGTGTGCTACTTCCTGCAGCCTTTGCTGTTGGTGTCTGCTAGCTAAAATATCATATTTGTAGTTGTAATCGTGGAGGGTGAAGACTAAAGGAAGTCCTGCTTTTGTAAGTCACCACTGTACGAGATACCTCATTTGCCACAGTGCCCTTGAGAGGAAAATGTTTACAAAACCACCTATCTATCTCTGTCTCAGCATTACCAATACTGAGCAACATACACTGTTGCTTGTAACTCTGTCACCTGGCACAAGAGGTCATTAACCTGCACACACCTTTGTCAGGAGCTGGACATTGTTCCAGGAGGGGGTGTTGAGCAGTCACAACAGCTTGTGTCTTCTATTGCAGTTTCGATTGTCCAGTTTTGTGTGGCAGGACACATAAGAATGGGGAATTCTTGGAAGGGACAGTGGTTTTAGTCCTGAGGCATGATGTGGTGCTCTGGGACATGGTTTACTGGTGACTTGACAGTGCTGGGTTAATGGTTGGACTTGATAATTTTCAACCAAAATGATTCTGTGATTCTATGCCACATTAAAAAAAGATCAGAATTTGGCCTGTTTGCCATTGGAGCCTAAAGGAATGTTTTGTGAATGACAGTGTTGCAAGAAAGATGTATTTTGACAGGAATCAGAATAATGAATAGGCAGCTGGAAATACCTGGGCATGTTATGCTTCTTGGTAGACTTCACAAGTAGCAGAGCTGCTGACATTGGAGTTGCCTGTGGGTCTGTCATTTTGTTCATCTCTGTCAGGGTTGATTTTTCAGAACTACTTTGTCTCCCAGATGTCATTTCCCCAGTGGCTTACCTTAGCCTGTGGAATTTACATGTTAGTATCTGCTTTGATTATGTCTTGAATTCCCAAGAGATCTTTGGAGCTGTTTCATTGTTATAAGAAATAATAGTAAAGACATGGTAAAGTGTCATTCTTGCATTTATTTAGAAATGTAATTTGTGGTAGCATATCCTTACCATATGTTTCTGTAACTCATTGGACCTTCCATTTTTGATAAAAAATACATTTGGAAGACTCATTAAATTATGCTACATAATGAAGCTGCTAACTCATTTCCTATTAGTTACCCTTGCACTGCTAGTCATACTGGAAAGTTTAATCAAAAATATTACCTTGAGAAAGAGGAACACAATGTTTTAGAAATCGTGGTGGTTGAGAGAGCGATAGTACACTGTCACAGCACATATGCATAAAATTTCCAACACCTACATCCATCAAAAATAAAAAAATAGAATGAAAAAATACAGTTTGATTTCAAACATACCAGGCTACTACAGTCTGCTAACTCTGAAAACTGACCACAAGTTTGCATTACCCACGTTTTCTGTTTAATTTCCAGCTGTTGGAGCCACAGGAATTAGCTGCAGGCATGGGAATGCTGCTGCTGTCCCTTCAATAGGGAGTTTCCCTGTTCCTGAGTTCCCCTCACCAAAGGCAAAATGGTGTAAAATAGTGATTTCTTTCTATGCAGAAGACAGCAGACAGAAATGCAGGATTTTTAAAACACCTTTTTTTTAAAAAATATCCCCTTAAAAGTAGATGTTTGATGTTTTGCTTCCTTTCTCTTGAATCTTAGGACTCTCACTGTAAAATATGTGTTCATCCTCATTTCTTGAAAAATTGCAATTTATTTAATTAGATTAAAACTGTATTCAGGGGGTCACAATTTGGTAATTACTCAGATCCAAGGTTTTCAATAATTTCTATGGAGAAAAGCTATTGAGTGTCAAAAGGTAAGAACAAATAAAGCCTGTGTAAGCTTTCCATAGGTCTATGCCAAATATCTACCTATGCTTGGGGAGTGTTTGCTCTCTTTGAAAAACCAGCAAACTGTCAATACCAGTAAAGGCCATCTAATAGGAAAAGATGACCTGTCTCAAAAAACAACCTCTGCCTGCTGTTCCTTCTCCATTAAGGCACTGTTGTCTGCACCAGAAATGTGCTCTTATACCTAACAAACATATAGAGATAAAACTAAATTCTCAAGTTGAAAGAACAGAGATCAGCAAGGTATGATTGGATTGAGCACATTTTGAATAAAAACCTTTTTAGAGCTCCACATATAAGAACTTCTAAGGATTCCCCACTGTTGTAGTATAGAACATCCTGCAGCAATGTATAAGAAAGCAAGCTAGGTTCAGTGGTCACATAGTTTTAATGACAGCAATTAGGTGTCAAGCAGTCTTTCAACCATGGTGTGATGAAAGGTATACTGTGTCAGTTGTTTGATCACAGCTTATTGTGTGCTACACTTTATAAAAAATGAAAATTGGCCTGATTAATGTTTTTTCAGTTCAGGTGAACCTTTCTAAAAGGAACGCCTGGTGAGACTTCCCTGGAATTTGTTTCTGGGTGCCACCAGCCATGTTTATCTGGCAAAGCTTCTGCAGCTCAGTAGAGGCAGTTGGGGTGTTTGAAGATGACCTGGGAAATCCCTATAAGAGGCAGAGAGCAGCTATGCTGCTACACATGAAAAGGACAAGGAAAGTCTCCTTAGGCTTTACAAAAGAATGCTGAGATTGCAGCAATATGAGATTTATAAATTTCTGTACCTGGAAGTAGGGTTTGGATATACCAGCACTGATGGTAGAAAGAAAATTGTTTATAAAATGTTGTATTTTGTGTTATGGATTTTGAAAGATTTGCATTTTGTCTCTTTGAAAAGTGACCTTTTTTCCAGTTTGGATTCTATTAAAACCTAGCTTAGGAATTGGAAAACCCTTCTTGAAGTGCTGATTGTAAACAAGGTGAGATATTTCTGCTTCAAAGCCCTGTTCTGCTTATTGCTCTATTGAACAGAGTTGTAATCATTAAGGTAAATATATTTGTTCTTGTGGTGAAGCTAAGCCAGAACTGTCTTTCTGTTTGCTTGTTAGCACATGGCTGTATGATGAACTTCACTCATTATGTGTCTTTGATTTCACTTGTAGCTGCCTCTTCAGACAGCTTCCCATGGCACACATGTCACATTCCAAACTTTTGATCAGTCTCAGTCAGCTGACTTTTTCTTTCTTTAAATTTGTGCCATGAAAAAGTATTTGTCCAATCCTCAGTAAGCTAGCTGTGGAAGTTTCATGTCACAGTTGTACTTTGAAGCACAGAAGGGCAATATCTCACTTTTGACCAATGTAGAATTACTTTGAGATGGTCTATTAGAGCAAGAAACAAGTAGTGAGGGCTAAAAGTAGAAGATTGATGTAATTAAGAAGAGGAAATTACACTGAGTTGGCAAGTCTTTTCATGCCAGAATGTAAAGGTTAACACTTCTATATAAAATAAAATGGTTTGGCTTTTTTTTAAAAGGAGACAATAAATATAAATCATCTTCCGAATATTACCTGCTATTGGCTATATAAACTGGAAGTGATGAGGTTGAGAGGAAAAGCACAAAATCAAAAGGGACTTCAGGGCACTGGGGCAATTGCTTAGGGGATCAGGAGCACAGGTGGTGTTTTCCTCAATCCCTTTGGTGCCAAGAAAGAATGAGAAAGTTCACCAGATGAAAACTCAGAGAGTGGTGTCCTCTGTAGAATTCTGGGGTTTTCTGACCATGAGGAGGTTAACAGGGCACTGGGCCTGCTGAGATCAGACACAGTTGAGCTGTCTCAAAGATGGAAAAGAATACTTGCTTATGTGTCAGCAGGGCTCGCTGAGAGGCTTTTAAAGTAGTAAAAACTAGTTTAGGGGGAAGAGGATGAAACCAGGCTCAGTAGAGGCAAGCCTGTGGGTGGCATTCCATTACTAGGACTTAATTCAACAGGTCGCTCAAGTGCATGGCTTATAAACATGAGGAGCTGGAAGCCATGGTACAACAGGTTAACTATGACCTAGTCACCATCATGGAAAGATGGTAGAACAACCTTCGTGACTGGAGTACTGCAGTGGATGGCTACAAGCTCTTCAGAAAGAACAGTCAAGGAAGGAGAGGTGGTAGGGTGACTCCCTGTGTCAGGGGATGCTTGATTGTATTGAACTTGGTAAGACTAGTGATGAGGTTGAGTGCTTACAAGTAAGGATGAAGGAAAAGGCCACCAAGGGAGATATCCTGCTGGAAATCTGTTATAGACCACCCAACCAGGATGAAGCATTCTACAGGCAGCTGGCAGAAGTCTTGCAGTCTCCAGCTCTTGTTCTTATGGAGGACTTCAACTTACTTGGCATCTGCTTGACGTACAATACTGCAGACAGGAAACAGTCTAGGAAGTTCCTTGAATGTGTGGAAGATAACTTCCTGACACAGCTGATCCATGAACCTGCCAGGAGAGTTGCCTTGCTAGACCTGCTCTTTACAAACAGAAGGTCTGGTGGGAGAGGTGCTGGTTGGAGGCCATATTTGACTTAAGAGATCATGAATGAGTGAGTTCTCAATCCTTGGTGAAATAAAGAGGGGGGCTGACAAAACCACCACAATGGACATCCAGATGGCAGATTTTGGCCAGTTTAGGACTTTGGTTGATGGAGTCCATTGGGAGACACTTCTGAAGAAGTGCATGAGCAGGCTGTCCCCACATGCTGCAAGATGAACCATAAAGGAAGAAGACCAATCTGGCTGAACAGGTAGCTCCTGCTGAGACTCCAGAAAAAGAGAAAAGTTTATCATCTTAGGAAAAAGGGGCAGGCAACAAAGGAAAAGTCCAGGGAATCTAACTAGGGCATGCAGAGAGGAAACTAGAAAGTCAAAATCCCAATTGTAACTTAATATGGCCACTGTAATGAGGGACAAGAAGAAATGATTCTACAAATGCATTAACAGAAAAAAAGACATGGAGAATTTCCACCCATTCCCGAATATGAAGGGGAACATCATTACCAAGTATGAGGACAAGGCTGAGATACTTAATGTTTTTTGGTTTTTTTTTTTTCTGACCAGTACAGTTATTGACCAGAACAGTTATTTCAGGATATTCAGCCTCCTGAGCTGGAGGACAGGAACAGAAAGCAGGATACACTTCAAGTTATCCAAGACAAAAAAGTAGTTAATGACCTGCTAAGTCACCTGGACACTCACAAACCTATGGGGCCAGATGGGATCCATCCAAAAGTAGTGACTGCTGGTGAAAAAGCTTACTAAGCCACTCTCCATCATTTATCAATGTTCCTGGTTAACAGGGGAGGTCTCATATGACTGCAGGCTGCTAATGTGACAATCATCCAAAAGAAGTGGCAAAAGGATGATCTGCACAACTATAGGCCTGTCAGCCTGACCTCAGTACCTGGGAAGAAGATGAGGTGATTCAACCTGATCAAGGTCACAGAGCAAGTGCAGGACAGCCAGGGGATCAGGATCATCCAGCAGGGGTTTATGAAACGCAGGTCTTGCTTGACCAACCTGATCTCCTTCTATGACCAGGTGACACGCCTGGTGGGTGAGGGAAAGCCTGTGACTTCAGTGAAGCATTTGGCACACTCTCCCTCAGCCTTCTAGAGAAGCTGGCAGTTCATGGCTTAAACAGCTGGACTCTGCACTGAGTAAAAAAACTGGCCGCATGGCTGAGCCCATACAGTTGTGTTGAATAGAGTTAAATCAAGTTGGTGGTCAGTTCCAAGCGGTGTTTTCCACGGCTCAGTATGGGGGCCAGTCTTGTTTAACATCTTTTTCAGTGATCTGGAAGGGAGGATTGACTACTCCTCAGCAAGTTTGCTGGTGACACCAAATTGGGTGAGTGTGTCGATCTGTTTGACGGTAGGAGAGCTTTTCAATTGTATGAGGTTTAAGAATATCAAGTGCTTGGTCATACACTTCAATCACAACAACCACAAGAGACTCTACAGACTTCAGGAAAAGTGTCTAGAGAGCTGCCTGGTAGAAAACCAGACCTAGAAGTGCTGACTGAGAGCTATCTGAACATGAGCCAACAGTGTGCCCAGGTCACCAAGAAGGCCAACAACATCCTGGACTGTGTCAGAAATAGTTTGGCCAGCAGGACTAGATCATAGAATCATAGAATCATTAGTGATCAGAAGGGACCTCGACAGATCATCTAGTCCAATCCCCCTGCCACAGCAGGACCACCTAGACCAAGTCGTAAAGGAGCAGATCTAGGTGTATCTTGAATGTCTCCAGAGAAGACTCCACAACTCCCCTGGGCAGCCTGTTCCAATGCTCCATTACTCTCACTGTGAAGAAGTTTCTTCTGATAGTTATATGGAACCTCCTATGTTACAGCTTGCACCCATTGCCCCTTGTCCTATCACTAGATGACCTTGAGAAGAGCCTGGTTCCATCCTCCTGACAACCACCCCTCACATATTTGTAGACATTCGTGAGGTC
>VZRI01011480.1:0-20448 GCA_013397515.1 Upupa epops
TTCTTCCTTCCAGTCCCTGCTGGGGGACTCCAAGAGTGTGGCTCCAAGAGTGTGGCTAGAGGCCTTTGCAGTAAAAACTGAGGTAAAGAAGTCATTGAGAACCTCAGCCTTTTCCATATCACTTGTGACCATATCACCTGTTTNCATATCACTTGTGACCATATCACCTGTTTTTTTTCTGAGGGGGTTCACACCTTCCCTAGTCTTCTTTTTACCATTAATATACTTGTAAAATGCTTGGTGTTCCCTTTGACCTCCCTGGCTAGGTTCAATTCATACTGTGCCTTGGCTTTCCTAACCAGATCTCTAGCTGTTCGGGCAGCTTCCTCATTCTAGCTGTCCTCATCATCACATGCTTGAAGATGCCAGAGTGGTCAACTAAACTTAAGGAAGAAAAGCCGTGAAAGCCTGAGACCCTGAAGGAGGGGGGAGGTCCCTGATGGTTTGGTGACATGCCTGCTGTTGTGTTCTCGCCACTTGGCCAGGCCATGTGGCCACCAACATCCTGAATTACGGAACAGCAAGAAGAGAAGATGTTGTCACAGCTTACCACTGAGAAAGACACTGGTGATGCTTGACTTAGCAGGGGAAGGAAGGCCCAAAGGGCATTTTTTGTTTCAGCCTAGTAGAATGTCTGTGCAAGAAGCTGAAGACTTTGTAACTCTTAAACCTTGGCAGAATGTTGGGAAATAGGGGTTCGAAGTGTCCTAGCGGTGGGTCACCTCTGTTGCTGCTGCTGTGCTCTGTGTGCACCTCTCCCCAGGGGACCCGACCTGAAGCCAAAGACCACTACAGAATGCTTTGCCAGTTTCTTTTTCTCAGAATGTATGAAATGGCATAGTGATGGAGCTTCTGGTTTTGTTTGTGCCACCTGCTTGGGCCTTTTCTTCTTCCTCTGCTTAGGCAGAGGTTTAATAAATCCTTTTGCTTCCCCAAGCTGTTTTCTGTTGCTTGATAGATTCTATCTGAGACCCCTTGAGGCCTAGCTGCCTTTTCGTTTGGAATATCCTAACACAGGACAAGACTCCATTCCTGGAGACATTCAATGTCAGATAGATGGGGCTCTTAACAATCTGTCCTAGGTAAAGATGTCCTCACTTGTTGTAGGAGAGGCTGGACTATGTGGCCTCTGGAGGTCCTTCCAACCAAGTACATTCTATGCTATGGTTTCCACTACAACTTACTGTCTGCTGTCTATACGCTGACTCAAATCTAAGATGTCAGAAAAACATAGAAAACAGACATATAAGAATTAACAATCACCAGGGAAATGCTAAACAACAACAATTGAAAAATAGCATTGTTTTGTTAGCTAACAAAGACAAATAATCATTTCAATCCTTATGCAAATGAATAAAAAATACAGTGTAATCAAATGTAGCATGGCAATGCCTTGGAGTACAGCAAAATCTGATATGATATGTTCTGCTTTTGCTTTCAGAGCATCAAAACCATCATGTTTCCACAGTCTAAAAACTGAACTGCAGAAAAGACTAGTAAAAGCTGGGAGTTCAAGAGAAATCCCATGAAAGTACACATTATACTAAAAATAACATTGTGGGTTTTCAACGTCAAACTTTACAGCTACCTGGATTTGAGCCTTTAAAATCCCATATTGCCTGAAATCTGTAAAGTGGCTTAAAACTGTGCTTTTTATAAAAAGATGGTTCTTTTTATTTGCATCCTATTTTCTAAGCCCTGGGTTGCTTTTCTCTGCTTAAAGAATTACATTCTTTTATTTTTCTAGATGACGAACAAAAATTTTAACTTTGGTGTATGCTTCTAAGATCTCTGACCTGAAGAACTAAACTGAATATGCTGGTATCTGCCAGAAGAGGTAGATGCAGCAGTGATAACGTCTGAGTAGAGACCAGAAACAGAGAAGAAGTAAGTAACATCAGGTTTGCAATTCTTACACAAAACTAGGAGAGAACATCCATCCGGACAAAACATCCCCTGCTCAGCCCATCATCCATGCCAGCCTCAGATAGAAAAGAGGTTTGGCTTCTGTTCTCTTCAGCAAACGTCCTTAATCTACTACCTTTTATCAAAAGTGCTTCAAAATGTGAGGGGTCCATCAGCCCTTCTGCAGTACTGTGCAAAATAATTTTTAGTGATTCCATACTGTAGAAACAATGTTACTGCAAGGACTCTCCTATTCCTCTGCTTTTGAAAATTGAATTCTACTTCAGCCTGTCTTGCAAATCATGAGGATTTTTTACACTTCACAGAAACAGTGGACTGTGAAAGATATATTGCACATGGCAACCTTTATATACAATTACTCATGTGTTTGTTCTGTACCATTATTTATCTGTTCTGACTCTAATTGCTTATATAACTCCTCCAAAGCGATGGTGCAACATCTGAAAACAACCTATAGGTACCAAGATCCAAACGTACTCCCTTTATTCACAGGTTGCGCCTTCTCACAATTAGTTCTTACATGCATTCGGTAGTACTTTTTAGTTTCCTATATCCAAATGAAGTCAATCTACTCTCCTGTTCACCACCGAATTTCAGAAAACATAGATGAAATAAACATCTAGGGGGAAGGAAGCTAGCAGGGGCTGGAGGAAACTCATTGTTTCATTCTTGTCTGCACTCATTTCTCGTGACTCGCTAACAGAACATACACACAAGGCAATTGGACACTGATGATAACAGGGAGAAAAAATTGTAGACATATTGGTCTGGGCTAAAAAATAACGAAAACTAGAGTTAGGTAAAACTACTCACTTTGACAACAAACCTGCCAAAGCTGATACTACTTAGGTTTCATTTCTAGCCCTGCAGAGTAACCAACCTTAAGCTTGATACAGAGGCTTAACAGTCTGGTTTTCCCTTTTCTGGAATCAGGCCACTATCACTTTGGAGGCAAAGAGGAAACATTTTTCTGTCAGTATGTAAATCAGTGTCCAGCTGAAGCTGCTCAGATGCCTGGAATGTGAAGGCTTAGCCCAGAAGGAAACTCACTGGCAAGTTCAGGTGCAATGCTCTTTTCCCCTACAATTTCTCAAACAGATGACACTGCAAATACACAGTATCTAAACATCTAAAATACACATGCACAAGTTATGAGGAATAGGCAGACCAGATGCAGTTAGCTCCTAGTTTGCTAGATTTATCTGAAAGCATTTGTGTAAAAATAAGCTTCCTGGTTTAATACTACAAGGGTACAAATAGGTCCAATGGTAGAGTGCTTCAGCCTTCTATTAGGCTTTTCCTTGTTACATGTTTACCACCACTAAATAACAAAGTGCAATAGAGTATTTTCTTCTACACTCTGGTTTCTCAAGTGTCTTATGAAGTAAATTACTTTCCAAGGCTTGACATTCCCAAAGAAAATAATCTTAAACACAGTCCCAGTACAAATCATAACTCAGAATCTTCCTGACACTACACTATGACCAAACTTTAGACTAGGATGTTGGTTTGTTTTTTTTTCAGGAGAGGAGTTAATGCACATTAAATGGACATCACTGTCCATTCAGATTTATAATTTTTCTTCTTTCACAAATTAGAACATGATTTTATATTAATTTAGATTTTGTTATTGTATGGTAAGCTTTAAAACAGAAATACAAAAATGTACTCATGTTACTACAATTCTTTGTTATACTTTTTTTGTTATGATAAGACAGGGCTTTCTTTTCTAGTCTAATAATAACATTCTTATTTTCAGAGAAAAGCTGAAAAGCCAGAATGCCAGCTACTATTTCTCCTTTTCCTTCACCATATACACACAGAAAAGCCAGAAGATTTTAAAGCGAATTTTATTATTTTTGGATCCTGGCATGGGATTTTTGAATGTTTGCTATGCATTCTGTACATTATCTGGCAAGAACCATATGGGCAGGGGGCACGCTATGTTTTATTCCATTCTTTTTACATAGAACAATTCTTAAAGGGGAAATTAAAAAAGTGGAAAAGTGCTTGAGATACCTGAGGATGCAGAAACTGCCTAACAGTATTAAAGCAAATACCTGAGTGAAACTAGCAGTCTGCCTTGCCTGTCTACACATCCAGAGTGTTTTCTTGCAGACTGTGACAGTATAACTGAACAAGCCATATGTAGTAATGTGCATGCTACACTTTTGCAGATACAGGATAGGACCAGGCTGGTATTGAGAAATTTTCAATATCTTTATGACTTTTTACCCCAGCCTGCTTATGATACATTGGTTACCTACAATGGTTGTATTTCAGAATAAATGTGAGGAACAGAGTTTTTACAACATACACATGTAAATATTTCTATTTCCTGAAAGGTTTGTGAGCATAGGCTTTAGAGCCAAATGCGCTCTTCATATTTCACACAGGTGGAAAGGCTGAGGAGTAGCCAAAAGTATGGAAAGGAGATAGATAGGAGGGGTGGTACTCCCTCATCTGTTAGAGCTGCCCTGGAGTCAGAGGAGCCTGGTATTCCCAATCACTGGGAAGAAGGCACTCCTGACCTGGAAGATGCCGAGGCTTTGACTCACAAGGAAGAAGGTGGGGTTCCCACTGATGACAAGGAATGGGAACAGGTTTCCACTTGCGGGAGAAAAGGAACCCACTCCTGCCCCACACTGCCCTTCCAGATGCCACCCTTCCATCTGCCCTTAGAGAACAGGTTCGGGACTCTGGATTTGGGGGGTCAGAATGAGGAGGTCGTAGGTCTGTTTGTTTAGAATCATGTCAAGTGGCCATAGGTGATTCTGCGTGGTAATGTACAAGGTCAGCTGTCCTGTGAGCCAATTGTTTTAGTTTATCTGAATGACAGGAAAGGAATCCTGCCATAGCTGTGGAAGCATCAGATTTGCCTTCTGATTTTCCTCAGCGATGCTTACATTAAAAGAAACACTGAACAGACCCATCTTAATAAAAGCAGTGTACAACAGACTGTGTTTGTTGTCTCTCTTGGACCAGTCTTCTATTTTCTCTCATATCTAGATGGTCTTTTTTTTAATTGTCCTGGGTTATAGAAGCAAGAAGTTTGTATTCTATTTTCATCTGTTGAAAAGCAATTGGGAAGCTGTATGGTTTTATTTTGGTAACTTCAGGAGGGTGGGGGAGTGAATGCCTCGGTACCGGCTCAATTGTTAAAACCAGGCGGGGTTAAATATCGTTAAGTACCCCCCTGATGACCCCATCTCCTCCCATTGTGAAAAATTTACCTGGTATCGGGAAGCAGGGAGGGAAGCAGGGAGGGCCGTGCCGCTGGGCACATACCGAGATTCAGAAAAAAGGAATTATATTTTTCCTTTAAGTATCTTTAACGAGTCATGAAGACCCCCATCTCCTGCCCATTGTGAGAGACCGTGCCAAGCTGCACGTACTGGAACTATAGAAAAGGAGGGGGGTCTCGGCTTCTCAGCAGAGTTTTCGGTCTCGTCTCTTTCGCTCCCTGCTGCCGGCTCTTCTAGCTGTTCCTGCCGCCCNTATATTCTGACTGGTTGTTTGGGGTGTACGGTTGGGTTATTTCCTTAGTGTTCTTAATAAAGAATTGTTGTTCCTTTTCCCAAATCTCTTGCCTGAAGGCCTTTAAATTGAAAGAATTTAATACCTGTCTTCCCAAACCAAGACATTAATCCAGGAGAAAATGAAAGGAAGAAGAGTGCCTTTAACTGCACTGCTTCATGCATTCCTTTCTGGAGCATTAACAAAGCTAACAACTAAATCCATCCTAAGGAACTGAAATGTGAAGCTCCCATCTCACCTTGAAGTGAGGATGCTCTAAAAGAGGATACATTCCTATGTAGATCTGATAACAGTGCAACTTATAGAACACAGCCCAAAATAAACCAGCATTTATTTTATTCCATATTACAGAAAAGGAGTGTATTCTGAAAGAGATTATATGAAATACTCACATGTAACCTCGAAACCTACTTAAGTCATTGTTTGGCTTCTCACATTCAATGACACTGGTGAACTTCAAGGGGTCAAATTCTGAGTCCTGGAATAATAAAAGTGTTAATTACTAGACTTGTAAATTATAACCAACATAGTTTCATTTTCTAGCTTTCATAATACAGTAAAGACCACTTTTTTTCAGTAACAATCAAAAAAGGATAATGACCACTGGTAGTGCTAATTAAACTTTTGATAATCACCCAGCTTCCTTACGTGCCTTGAAAAATCTCCCTTGCAAGAAAGGCATTTTTGTTGTGCAAGTGGAAGAATGTGAGTTTCTAAAAGCATTAGATGTAAGAAACTGAGTCCAGAAGTTAAACAAATTTGTTCTGTAGTGGAAAAATCTAAATTATCTAGGAAGGCTCAAAACATTCAATAGCATTACTACAATCCTTACTTAGCAAAGCTATTGAAAATCAAGGACAACAGAACTCAATATACTGCCCATTATGAAAAAGCTAATAGGAGCTTTTGAAATATTAGCAAGACTTCCTAACTGCTTTATGCCAATACAGATAAATTAATCCACTGCCATAAATTGCACAAATACAGCAGAATAACTTCTTCCTAATTAACACTTTAAAATCATCTTGATCCTCTAGCGCATTAGTCTGAAACTGATCATTTTTGCTGACTATACATGTTTACCTGCAGTTAGCAATTTCTTATGCTTGAGGAAAAAACCCTCTATTGCGGCATAATTACTTGATTTTGTTAAATAAAAATCAAGGCTCTCCTTTCTTTGCTATAGCAAGCAACCTATTTAGTGAAATCAGGAATACCCAGTCCTGGTGCTGCTGAGAAGGCTGTTTGTCCTCATTAATGGGTCTACTTTTAGAAAAATGTTTTGCACATCATTTAAAAAAAAGAACCAAATTGTGAATTATAGTAATTTATAAAGCAAGTGTTATGCTTAACAATTGTTTTGTTAAGCACCTGTAGACATCAAACACCACCTTTTAGAACATGAGGCAGGAATGGCTGACTGAGAATGAAAAAACCAAAGGACACAATCTTCTCTGGAACACAAAAGTATCTCTCTTTTTATATTGACTGTACTAAGAAGAGGTGAAAGGCATCACCATGAAAACTCTCCTTCAGTTTTATGGCAGTTATACCTGGAAGAAAGTCAGACTTAGAGTACTTAGGAAACAAATCAAACCACCCATGCCTGACGCTTTTGAAAACGTTTCTGTATTTTCAAGAAACAAGAGATGATAAAGAGAACTGTGAAGATGGGCTGTCACTCAGAGACAGCTACAGGCCACTAGAGGAAAGAATCACTTTTATATGCAGAATCCAGCTTGTAAACAAGTTAAAAAAACACCCCAGGAGTAAAACCAAATGACAGCTTTGAGCAAAAAAATGACTGTTATGCTAAGAATCAGACTTCTTCAACTATGTTAAGGTTGGCAGTCAAGTACCTGAGCCTTAGCAAGAAATGCAGGTGGTCTTCTCAGCATCAAATACTGCTGGTATTAGATATTTCACCTGGTCAATCTTAAATATCTCTTAAATGATTGAAGTTGGGTACTGAAAATACTCAGAAGTACCTAGTTCTACAGAGGCACCTATGACATCATTAGGCTGCAACCCACTGCTCTGGCAGAGGCATTGGACTAGATGATCTTTCAAGATCATCAACATTCTGTGATTCTGTAGAATGAGACAGATATTGTAAAGCCACATGTTCATTTACTTTGACCATTGTTCCTCAGATGCTCACTTCAGACAGTCACAGACATCTGCAGACACAAGGAAGGCATCACAGGCTAGAACAGACATCATGAAGCTTTCAGGCCCTGACATATGAAATCTTTTACTACAGCTCCAAAACTAGACATACTGCCTGTGCCCTTGCCTCCAGCAGTCAAACGCTGGCAGCTGGCTTTAATTGAGCTAGCTAGAGAAGGTGAAGTATGACCAAGTCACACCAAAGCTTGTTGTGCTGGGAAGCCTGTGCTGTCCATATTAACAACTGCTCTGCTGCCCCAGAACATTATCATCTTTTACTTCCTTGATCCACTATGCTTCCCAGTAGCAAAAATACCAAAACCCAGAAAAATAATGTACAAGTATTTTTCAAGGTGTTTGAATAGTATACTGTCTGTTTGCCTAAGTACTGTGTTAAAGAAGAGTCATTGCTGTAACTAAAATTTTCTTTCTAAATTGGAAGTAAAAGAGTAGACTGTGAAGTGAAACATTTTTTGTCTTTTTATTCTAACATCCTATATATAATTATATAATACATAATTTAGCACCAATTTTCATTCTCCTCTATTAAAAAATGTAATCTTAACATCTTTGATGAATGATCCCTAGGGAATCCTGCAGACACCTAATAACAAAACATTGTAATGAAATTACTGGGGCTGCTGGACTCAGCAGGGAGAGTATGGTTTCAGAGCTGTAAAGGCAGAGTAAATTAGAGAAATTCAGTTTGCAGACTGAATTCTTATGCTAAGCTATTCTGCAAGCAAAGTGTTTACAAATAATAAGGAAAAAAATATTTAAAATCTAGACATAGAGTCTTCACAAAATAGAAGGATCTTGCTAAAAACAGAGAGAATTAAACCTACCTGACTTCTCCATCACTACTACCACGTATCATAGTCTTTCCCCTCCTGTTTTTTGGATTCTTTTAATTTATGACTCAAGTTTTGGAACTAAAAGTCCTTTACCATTAGATCTAACTGTCTGTGTATTTGTGCTCTTTTATAATTAACTTGAAAAATTATAGTCTTTAAGCAGATATATCTGGGAGGAGATAAAATCATATTAGAGTAGTTGTTTATGTAGGGAAACAAAGCTGCTGAGTTCTGATTTATGGCAAAAAATTGTTAATAAATCAAATAGCTCTATCTTTTCCCTGTGAAATGGAAGGGAACATATACACTCATGACACTGTTTTGATGTGAAAATGTCTTTTAGTAAATGAATGAACAAATAAGTTAAACACTGCCTGTGTATGACCACTTGAAGTGGTTATACAGAAGCTCACAGTTAATTGACAATGATCAAAGTTTTGTTCCCTTTTATTTTGATACCAACACTTCAGTAGCAAGTGAAACATAGAACTGTGATGCTGTTCTCATGTATTAGAGCTAATAGAAGCTAAAGCTAGACAGAAGTTAAAGCCAGAAGCTAAAACAGATATTTACAAGACCAGTAGAGGTGGTGCTTAGAGACAAGGTTTAATGGTGGGCATGGCAGTGCTGGGTTAATGATTTGACTTCATGATTTAAAGACTCTTTCCAACCTAAATAATTTATTTTACATTCTGCCAACACTATCCTAGCACTTTCATACTCAAAAAACTAGGTGCCTGCATCCTTTTCCAAATGTTAGGTATTGCCCCTGCTGTTCTGTCACAGTAGTCCAGGACATAGGTATAATTCATATGGGCTTGAATTTGCTTCTCTGCAGCTCTTTCAGATGGATGCTCTTCCTCATGTTTGAACTGGTTTGAATTTCTCATAACCATAATGGCATCACAGCCATGTGACTCTACAACAGGGCTCTCAAGCTGCAGTCTCCACAATGGCAGTAGGATTCAAGTTATTTCAAAGACTAAAACCACTAAATATGTCTGTTTGCCTTTGCTTTGGGAAATGCAGGGAATGGCTGGGGTTTGTAAACACTGCCTTAATACCTGATCAACCAGAGACCAGCACAAAGAGCATGAGAAGGTAAAACAGGTGGGATGCCTTTTCCAATGCTGCATGGCCTAGACAAACACCAGGAACCTGTTGCTCTGATCACTATGGTATGACACAATTATTTTTCCATGAGTAAATTAAAACAAGGTCTTGAAAGGGTGAAATAAAAGTTTCAATACTTTCTTCTCATATAATCTGAGTTTCAGAAATGCAGACATATAGAAATACACCTTTCTATCAGCGAAGAATGCATAGAAACATCCACAGATATCCCCATATTATGGTCATTAACACCCTACATAGAGAAAGTCTTCAGTGACTAAATGTTACCCAGTTCACTCTAGTGGAAAGAATTCTTTCTCACTTATGTTAAAAACAAGTACTGCAGGTTTCTGCAGCATGAAATGATACATAACATATATCATAGTGAAGGCTTCTTGCTTCACTATTATGTGAATGTTACCATGTTAAGTCAGATCAAAATGAAAAAATTGAGAGAGAAAAGAAGGGATATAATTCAATATTAGAACCCGATTTGCCTTAAATACCCGACTTAACATCTGTTTTGCCAAATTAGCCTTAGTTCACTGCCGTACTCTGAAAAAGTGCTGACTTTTTAAGAACTTGTAAATTATTTTTGAAAGGCTGAGAATTCTCAAAAGTACACACAGCAATACTTACGTTAGATGTTTTATATAGTCAGAGATTCTTTAGAATATATATAACTTCTTCAGGTCTTCTTGGAAATGTTTAGCACCCTACTCATAAATCCTATTTCTTCCAATTTCTTAGAACTTAGGGGAATTCATTCTTATTCTAAGGAAGGCTTTTCTTCCTTATGGAAGCAGACCTAGTCAGATTGTAAAAATCTGCTACATATTGGTTCCATCAAAGCTGAATTTCAACTTACATTGCAGATGTAGAGGATTTTGTGACTAAGCATTAACAACGCTCTACCTATTAAATCTGATAAAAAGAGTTCCATTTAAAGAAATAATTTAGTTCTGCAATAACTGTTGCAGAATCTCTCAAGTGACTATTTACGTATCAACCTCTGAAAAACTAAAATCTTAAAAATTGAAAGTGTTGAGAGGAAGAAAATGTTACAATGCCTTAAAGAGTGGGGAAACTGGTAGGTAGATGAATTAAGGAGCTACAGAGATCTGTCATGAATAAAGGAAACAATTTAGTTTTCTCCAACATGACTTTGGATTTTAAGCTTAAAGTAATTCTGATACTCCATAGTGGAATGCCAACCCTTTACAACTGCTGGCAACCTCACAGAACTGCCATAGCTCAAGAAGCAAAACATGCTGCTCTGTCAAATGAGTTAGTTCTACAACTACACAGTGTTCAGACAACAAATTTCCCTTCATAAAATGCATGCTGTATGGGTGATTTAATGGCCTGCTAGTGATATTAATAATGCACAGTTATTAAAATGCTTTCTGTTATTCATCTGCCCTACTTTACTGCTGCAGGAACTAGAGTTCAGTGTTCAGTCCTTTCTTCCAATAGGACAGCATGACCTACCCAGGATGCCCTTGAGAGGCAGTGATAGTTATGCCCTTACTACATGGTGTTTACTGGTTATGCTGAGCATCTTGTCTAGGCTTCTCCTTATGGTACAATTGCTGGATGTGGGTTCTGGGATTTGTTTTGGTGTGTATGTTTGAGAAAACAAAAAGGAAGAAATGGGAGTCATGGAAAGGAAACACTTAACAGACAAAAAAAAAAAAAGCCAGAAAAAAAGCTTTCTAATTTAAAAGCTTTTAAGTACAGTATAAATGCATCCCCTAGTGCATTGGTCCATCCTATTATTGCTTTCTATAGCCATACACTGCATTTACTGTATAAAATCAGTCTTATCCTTTATTAATGTGCAGCTGGAATTACCTATTGATTTTATGTATTCAAAGCATGCAGACTGTTTTTATACTAAAACAGTGAAATGTTTTAATGTCTAAACTCCATTAGCCTCTGGCAGAATTTATCTATGCCCCTGATTCACAAGAAAAGGAAGAAACAGGTTTGATCTATGCTATTTAGGAACTAAACAGATCCAGCTGTACATCAGAATTTAATAACTTTGTTTTCCATGCTGACAATTACTCCTATAATTGGATGTTTTTCAGTACTGTTTGTTTAAGTGGAACAGAGATGTTCAGTATTCAGAATCACTGGAATAGCTGAGCTAGCCAAATGTATGTTAGGGGGCTAATCTTTGTCTGGTTGATCTAAGTAAATGTTTTCCTCTTTGTAGAAAATAGTATGAGGAAATGGGGCAATATCCAGACTGTGGGAAATGAAAAGGCCTAGGAAGGCCTAAATAACTCTATGACAGTCAGGCTGAAGACACTGCTGTTAGTCAATAATGGGAGAAAAGTATGAAAAAAAGTCAGCAATACTGAATATACACTCATGTAAGTTCTAATGTTCCTTGGGATGGCAGCCATTCCTAGCAACACACTGAAAATTACAGCAGAGTGAGCTCATTCCTGGACGGTAGCAGCACTGGAGAGCGATATGGGAGGAACACATGTCAAGGTTGAAGTGTGGACCCAGACATGGACAATGCCTCCAGCCATTGCCTCCAGAAAGTGTAGTCTGCCTGTTCCACAAGCCAGTCACTGAAATAAACGAATGGGCTCACAGTCTGTAAGAACCAACCTCAGCATTATTTCAGTGCTTTCGCTAAACCACAAACCAAGCCTCTCAAGGATGTGCAAAATCCTGCATATGACTCTCACTGCTCTTCCACAGGCTTTTTGTTTCATATTCCCACACACTCAATAAGATGTTTTCCCCTTTCTAGAGAGACTGCAAGCAGTCTTTCTGCTGCATTCTGCAATTGTTAGAAGAAAATGTCATTTCATTAGTGTCAGAAGCATTGCACGGTTAATTTAGTAGAACTGCAGCTAAGGTCAGCTTCTGAATTTATCTCAGCCTACTCTTGCACTGGTCTGGGCTGTTCACCAGCCTCACTTATTGTGGGGTGATTTTCTGACACAAGAAACGGGAATGGGAAGGACTAAGACGCTAAGATGGTGAAGGGTAGAGCACCTCTCTTACATTCACCGTTCCACAAATAAAGACCTGAACATCAGAGTCCTGATAAGAAAGACAGTGGCTGGTAGTGCAGGGTTTTCCTTACGAATGGTAAAACCTAACCACAGCTGTAGTGTCAGGATACAGTTAAACACATCAAAGCTTGATGAGCCCATCTTAATCTAAAGACAGAGAATCTGGATAAAAGCAGCTCTACCTTACAAAGAATTTAGAAATATTTCTAGGATGTGAGCAAAACCTGTAACATACAGGAGTCATGCAAGGAACTGAGATTGCAGCCAACTGCATGAAGAGTTCAAAGCAATGGAAGCAGTCCTAATGAAGATAACCTTTTATTTTAAATGTTACAGGGTAGCATTCCTATCAGCACTGTCACAGGTTTGTCAGCCATTCCATGAGCACCTCTAACGTAAGAAGACCACATAACCAAGTAAAAATTCCCCAAAATGGACACTGGCATGCCATCTTCACTATGAATTGTATCAACATTCAGCAGCACATGGCTGCTCTATTAATGCTTATAAAGCAAACACAGCATTCATAATGCACCTTATCCACACAATCCCAGCTGTTTCTGCACTTCTCTCATAGCTCTGTGGAGAGGGTAGAGGAGCAGATGTGAAGATGAACAGCCACTATGAAGGCAGCAGGGCTGTGGTTGGCACATGCAGTACACAGGGAAAGTTGGAATGACTACAGAGTACTGGCTACAAGCTTCGCTCTTTGGTCTGACTGTTCTCATCTACTGCCTGCTTTACTAAGTTCTTTCTCAATCAACACGCTAAACACTTTGGCAGAAAAGTGAAAAACGCCTTTTGAAAACCTCAAGGAATATAAGGTGAATTTTTTCAGACACCAGCTGATTACACAGATCTTATTAAAAGAAATTAATAATTGCCTTGCCAGTTCCAGAACTGGACAGCAGGGTTGGGAAATGAACTGATGGGGACTAACATGTGTCTCTGGGGTAGAGATTGTGGTTTGCTTCTCTGTTCATGCACAGTGCTTATAAAGTTCCTTGTCTTCAGCCATGGGTATGCTTTGTTCAGTTAATTAAAACATAACATGAACATTCTGGCTGGTAAATTGGAGTGATATTGGTTTGATAGATGGACTGTTAGATGGATAAGGAATTGGCTTGATGGTCATATCTAAAGAATTACAGTCAATGTCTAAGTGGAAATCACTAATGCATGTCTTCTGCCAAGGGTCTGTATTGGCACCTGCACTATTTATCAGTGAAGTAGGCAGCAGAATTGCATGTACCCTCAGTGAGTTTGAAGATGACATCAAGCTGAATGGTGCAGTTGATATGCTTCAAGGAAGGGCTGCCATTCAGTGAGGCCTTGACAAGCTTAAGGAACGGACCCATGTGAACTTCATGATGCTTGAAAAGGCCAAGGTCTTGAACCTAGGTCGAGGTAACCCTCAGTATCAATACTGACTGTGGGATGAATGGACTAAGACTGAAAAATACTGGTGAATTAAAAACTTGTTATGTGCTGGCAATGTGTGCTCACAATCCAAAAAGCCAACTGTATCCTGAGCTATGACAAAAAAGCATGGCCAGTAGGTCAAGGGATGTGGCCTTTCTCTTCTACACTGTTCTTGTGAGACCCCACCTGGAGTACTGTGTCCAGATCTTAGGCCCACAGCATAAGAAAAACATGGACCTGGTTCAAGTGAATACAGAGGATAGCCATGAAAATGGTAAGAGAACTGGAATACCTATCCTGTTAAGACAGGCTGAGAGAGAAAGGAGAAAGGCTTGAGGTTTAGCCTAGAGAGAAAAAGGCTCCACAGTGACCTCATTAAGGCTCTATGATATATAAAGGTGGCTTATAAAAAAGATGGAGACAGACATTTTGCCAAAGTCTGCAGTGGCAGGACAATTTTAAACTGTTTTAAATTGGATAGAAGGATTAATTCTTAGTATGAGGTGGTAAGACACTGGAACAAGTTGCCCAGAAAAGTTGTGGACACCCTGTCATTGAAGTGTTCAAAGTCAGGTTGGATGGGGCTTTGAGTAACCTGGTCTAATTAAAGATGTGCCTGCCTATGGCAGGGTTACTGGATTAGAAGGTTTTTAAGGATTCCCTTCCAACCCAAATTATTATACAGTCATATGATTATTGTATTATAAACATTCATAAACATGTGAGATGCAGAATTGCAACCAATAACAAATGTCAGGAATAAGACCTACAAGGAGAACAGAAATTAATAACATAGTTTATGTAATTTTTCTCCCATGTCTTTATCAGTTGTCCACCTTAATCTAATACCAATGAAACAGCTTGCTGTGGAGTACCAGGAAGCATTCCACTGATTTTTGTGTAATACTTGACATGGCCCACCTCCACATAGTTACAGCAGGACAAAAAGATTCTTACGCCTTACTTCAGCAGTCTCTAAGCGAGATCCCTGTGATGACACCATACAGACTACACTGCTATGCAGACACATGAGTACACTCAGCTATTGCTGAGTGGGTTGTGGTTTTGATCGAGTTAGACCAAAAATACAATAATCAAACAAGCTTGGAAAAGTTAAATAGAAGCTCATAAATGCTTATGATAACTTACATGCTTTCTAACCATTTTGTATTTTAAACATCAAATACTCTTCCATTTAAAAGCCAACAGGCTTTGATGTAAAGACCAGTCCATTACTATGTCTCTAAGAAAGTTGAATTAGGATATTAGTACTGCTGTCTATAAACCTCCATGCATCTTTTTATTTAAAAAATCAAATAGAAGTGCCAGTAGATCAAAGGAGGTGATTCTGCTCTTCTACTCTGCCCTTGTGAGACCTCACCTGAAGTACTGCATCCAGTTCTGGAGCCCAGGGAGGACATGGACCTGCTGGAGCAGGTCCAGAGGAGGGCCACAGAAATGATCAGAGGGTTGGAGAACCTCTTATGAAGACAGGCTGAGATAGCAGAAGTTGTTCAGCCTAAAGAGGAGACGACTCCAGAGAGACCTTACTGTGACCTTCCAATACCTGAAGGGGGCCTAAAGAAGGCTGATGAAGAACTGTTCACAAGGGCATTGAACAATAGGACAAGTGGTAATGGTTTTAAGATATAAAGGGTAGATTTACGCTGGA
Organism: Upupa epops; assembly: GCA_013397515.1. Taxonomy (NCBI): domain Eukaryota; kingdom Metazoa; phylum Chordata; class Aves; order Bucerotiformes; family Upupidae; genus Upupa; species Upupa epops. The sequence goes on from VZRI01011480.1 coordinate 15,735, forward strand.
CATTAGGAAAAAGTTTTTTAATATGATGGTGGTGAATCTCATTGGAACAGGTTGCCTAGAGAGGTGGTGAAGGCTCCATCATGGGAGACATTCAAGGTCAGATTGATGGGGCTCTGAGCAATCTGTTCTAGTTACAGATGTCCCTGCTTGTCATAGGTGGGGCTGAACTAGATGGCCTCTGGAGGTCCCTTTCAACCCAATATATTCTATTATTCTATAAGCATTTTAGTTCTGTGTAGAGAACAATATCTTCTCCAATCATGTACCTATACAGGACATTCAGAGCTTTCTCTATTACAAGCATACATATACACCTATGTGTCTGACTATGGCAGGCTTAAAAGTATGAATTTAACAAATAAATAGAAATACTAATAAGTTTATTTAAGTAACAGTTCTGAGACATTCAGCCAGCCACTTTACATGTAAGTAACTTTTTAATGAAAATTTCTACTGGCCTCTGTGAATGTATCAGTACCAAAATATGCAAAAGTCTTGGATGGTAGCAGGTGGAGAAAAGAGAAGTGAGGTGAACATTCTGGATGCTGTGATAAATACAGGAGTTACTCTGTTTGCCTACCTTTTCTGTCAGAAAATCAGACTCCTTCTCTACCCCAGTGTTTCCAAAGAAAAGTTATATGTGGTTTAACACTCTGAACTCTCCTGCTCTGGAAAAGGTGGTCTTTTCATACTTTCCTAACCACTGATACTGCCAACTTGGGGTGTGGTATCAGAGGCAAGTGCAGCATGATGTGTTTCTAGTCCAAAAATTCTGGCACTAAAACAGGACTTCTCAGCATTATACTACAGAGTCTTACTCTTACGTATTCCAGATATTTCCTGTTCCCAGCTGTCAGACTAATATATGGTTACAGAATAAAGAGTTCCAGAAATAAATTTTTGATCAGCAAAACTGATTTAGGCTAGGAGATCAGCAATCAGAAAAAAAATTAAAAATAGGAAAATCTCAAGACCTGGTGGGAGAGCTTGCATGACTGGAATGTGGTCATGGATGGCTATGTCCTTTTCAGGAGAAACAGATCAGTAAGGTGAGATGGTGGAGTTACTCTTTATGTCAGAGAGCAACTGGAATGTCTTGAGGTCTGTCCAGGGGCTGATGAAGAGAGAGTTGAGAGTTTATGGGTGTGGATCAAGGGGCAGGCTGGCATGGGTGCACATGTTGTACAGGCCACCAGATAAAAATGAGGAAATTGATGAGGTCTTCTACAGGCAGCTCACAGCAGCCTCACAGCTACAGCAGCCTCACAGCTACAGGCCCTGGTTCACAGGGGGATTTTAACTACCCTGATATTTGGTGGAAGACCTACCCAGACAGCCATCCACGGTTCAAGAGGTTCCTCCAGTGCACTGGTGACAATTTCCTAATGCAAATGGTGGAGGAGCCCACTAGCAGAGAAGTGCTGCTGGATCTTGTACTCACCAACAAGGAGGGCCTAATCAAAGCATTGAAGCTTGAGGGCAGCCTTGGCTACAGTGACCATGAGATGGTGGAGTTCAGGGTCTCGTGTGATAGGAACAGAATACCTAGCAGAATCACAACCCTGGACTTCAGGCTTGAAAAGGCCAACTTTGGCCTTTTCAAGCAATTGCTAGGGGAAATCCCATGGGACAGGGTACTGGTAGGTAAAGGGGCTCAAGGTAGTTTGTTATCATTCTAAGACCTCTTCTCTGAAGCTCAACACAAGTGCATCCCAACAGGAAAGAAGTCAAGGTAGAGAGCTAGAAGACCTGTGTGGTTAAACGGGGAGCTGCTGGGCAAACTGAAGAGGAAGAAGAAAGTCTATAGGTCATGGAAGGAGGGGGTGGCCACTTGGGGTGATTATAAGGCTCTNAACAGTGGGTCATTGCTAAGCCAATCTTCATCATCTTTTCTAAGTAATCAGGATCAGGAGAGGTGCCTAGAGACCAAAGGTTAGCAAATGCCACTCCAATCTTCAAAAAGGGTAAGAAGGAGGACCCAGGTAACTCTAGACCAGTCAGTCTCACCTCCATCCCAGGAAATGTGATGGAACAATTTGTCCTGGATGCTGTCTCTAGGCACATCAAAGACAAGAGGGTCATTAGGGACAGTCAGTATGGCTTCACCAAGGGGAAGTCATGCTTGAGCAACCTGATAGCCTTTTATGAGGGCATAACCAGGTGGACAGATGACGGCAGAGCAGTGGATGTGGTGTATCTTGACTTCAGTAAGGCATTTGACACAGTCTCATCTAGCATCCTTACAGCCAAACTGAGGCAGTGTGGGCTGAATGATTGGGTAGTGAGGTGGATTGTGAACCGACTGCAGAATAGAATCCAGAGAGTAGTGGTTAAAGGGACAGAGTCTAGTTGGAGGCCTGTATCTAGTGCAGTCCCCCAAGGATCAGTGCTGGGACCAGTCCTCTTCAATCTATTCATTAATGAATAGATTATGTTTGTTCATCTGTCCCAGTCTGGAAGCTGAGCTGAGAGACCCAACTTTTAACTCCAAGCCTACCTTTTCTTGCACACTGGTGGAAGCACATTGGGTACAGCTGGATTTAGAGGAGCAGTTCACAGCGACCTGTTCAAAGCATTAAGCCATTTCTACTATCTCACTCTTTCCTTGTTAGCCCTAGAGAAAAACTGATCCAGAACAGAAGATTGCACTCTAAACCTGTCTGTTGGTAGCTGGAGGCTGCTCTGAACATGAGGTAGTTTGGGAAAGGCAGCTCACGTTAATTGCTTAAAAATAACTCACAGAACAACCTTGTTATCTCAGTGTAGATATTCCTCTTGCATTCAATTTTTCTTACTCAAAAAAAAAAAAAAATAAAAAAGCAATTGTCAGATTTTGATTTAGCCTAAACTGAGTTAAGATTTCTTTTGCAGGCATCTACTTAGGTTAAACTAGCCCAGTTAAACCAGCATGAGCCTCACACAGATGAATTTTCAACTCACCTGCTGATACAAGCTTCTTATCTCAAAGAGTCTGATTGAGAAATGGTCACAGCTATACTCCGCCTCTCAATCCCACTAATTCCCCTCAGGACACCTGAAATTAGTGGGAAGACTACACTATAATAGTCAAGTAAATGTGGATTCAATGGCATACTCACAGGAGAACATTTTTTAACAGGATAAAATCAAGCCACAAGAAAAGTTAATGTCTCTCTTACGTATTTTGGGGGTTATACCTTGTGCATTTCTTTTCTGCAGTATTTTGAGAAGGCTCACAAGCCTAGGAAAAGTGGCTCAAAAATTCCAGATACACACATGGTAAAATAGCAGATTAGTGCTACATCCCACACAAGTTGCCAAACTTAGAATTCCCTGAAGGAAAAGAGAGTTAAAAAATAACCAAACAAGCGAAAGAAAACAATGTTTTTCTCTATACAATGACAGTATATTAAATTCAAAACTAGTTTTTGTTAGTTTTGCAGTGTATCTGAAGGTTTTATGTAAACAAGTCTTATAAGAAGACTTGTGTTTACAAGTGCAAAATGTGAGCATGTCACACCCTATAAAAACCTTTCTCTGAGGTCATGCCTTAAATATTCAGTAGATTTTTTTGAAGAGGCTTGAATAGCTATGAAAAGCTCAATGTCTTTACCATATCTTTTTTGGGTACCATATTCAAAGATGACTTATGTGGAAACTGTGGACATGTCTAATTAAAGATGAAGCAATTAGCATCTAACAGAGAAAAAGGATGTATAGCTGTTGTATGCAGAATGGCATGGTGCAGAGCAAGACCTAAGTCAGTGTTGTAGCAAATTCTTATGCAAGCCAAAAGTCCTAAAGGAAGTCTGAGAACACTTTTTCACTCTACAGTTTGATGATGGCATGTGGTTAGCAGTTTCACACTGGGAATCATAGGGAAATAAAAAACTCAACGTCCTCTTTGGTCAGTCTTGAGCAAGATTAATAATCTCTTTCTAGTTTCTGTTGTGCAGGTGTCCAAACCTTTGATTGCTGAAAGAGCTTTATTAGAGGGATTAAAAATTTGAATAACTGTTACGAGAAAAATTTGGATATCTTAATCTAAGTATTGGGCTGGGGAGTGGTGGGGTAAGGACAACTACATAGAAGACTCTGAGTTCTGAGGAATGCTGAGTACTTACCATTGGCATTGGTCGTTAGTTTTTGTATTCAAATAAAGGTTAAAGGGGCTAAACTGATGAATCTATGTTTGAATATCTTGGATGTGTAGGACCACCCATCCGTAGAGTAATCCTTCTAGCACTGGTCAAACAATGGTAAATATATGTAAGGAAATGTATTATGCTAGTGCTCGTACATAGATGCAGGACATTTAATGCTCTGTTTCAGTAGTACAGCATCTCTCTGTTCTGCTGTTTCCCTGCAAAGTATTAAAAAGGCAAAGTTTTTCAGATCGTAGAGAAAATAAAATGCTGTAGTCCTTTCCTGTTATAGAGAAGTTAAACATTTACATTGAATAATAGAATCATAGAATCATCCAGTCCAATCCAAAGGTCATCCAAAGATCATGTAGTCCAATCCCCCTGCCACAGCAGGATCACCTAGACCAAGTCACACAGGAACACATCCAGGCAGGTCTGGAACATCTCCAGAGAAAGAGACTCCACAATCCCCCTGGGCAGCCTGTTCCAATACTCCTTTACCCTCACTGTGAAGAAGTTCCTTCTGATATTTACATGGAATGTCCCATGCTCCAGCTTGCAGCCATTGCCCCTTGTCCTATCACCAGATG
>VZRI01011480.1:23897-64066 GCA_013397515.1 Upupa epops
GATATGTTCCTGTGCAACTTGGTCTAGGTGATCCTGCTTTGGCTGGGGAATTGGACTAGATGATCTTTCAAGGTCCCTTCTGATCCCTGATGTGTCTATGATAAAATAAGCAATATTTCTGGTCATTTGCACCAGAAAGGAAAACAGTTTCTTGGAGTTCACAAGCAGAGAGGTCTAATCCAAGCCTACAAGTGCTAATCTTGGAACTTCTAAGAGTATAATAATGCCTGCAAAGCAATGGAGACAAGGATACAGAACTGCTTCTATGATTGCTTATTGCTGCTTCAAGAGCTGGGCTAAAGAGAGGTCAGAATGATACTTTTCTGAACAATGGTTTACAAAAAGGCAACAGTAACACTCTCTGACTATGGGAGAGATATGCTATTAATGCTCAAGAGGCACGCAAAGACCATTCAAAGCATGCTGACAGAATGGCTGCCCTTTCGGAGGGAAGCTCTACCCAACGTAATCATGCTGGGCTTGCTGGCCTTTGGAGATGGCAGTTGGAGAGAGTGCTGCAGTTCCAAGAGGACTGCTTAGCTCACAACACATTTCAGTAATGCAAAATTGGCAGTTGAGCTCTCCAAGACAAGCAGCTCTATGCAAACCTGTGGTACTGTAGACTGCATTGGTGAGCACAGGGCAGGGACACAATTAGGAAAACATAAAACTGGCTTAAAACAACTGTTCCTACCCTCACTCCTGCTCCTTCCCCACACCCAACAGAGTGATGGGTATAAAAATAGCTCTCCTTCATTGATGTGCTTCACAGGCATGTGCCTGGAAGTTAGTTCATGTAAAAAACACAGAGATTACAAGCTTTCTAACAGCTTCTTTTAAATTTTTGAGATACTGCTACAGAGACATTACTCAAAGACAGCCATGAGTAGATGATATTTCAAGAAGCTTCCAAAAAATCTGTTCCTTGTCCTGTGATAAGCCACATGACCATGCACATCATTCTTTAAGTGGGGTGGGGGAAGAGTTTAGTCATGTGGAAAAGAGTGTATCAGGACTACATAATCTATTTTTTTGTTCTGCTTGAATAACAGGGCTGCAGAATAACACAGAACCAAACAGATTTGAATGTAACTGAGAGTTGTTCTGCTGAGTAGAGTGGCAATACAAAAATGCAAAAGCATTCCTGTCCAATGCATGAACAGCTTGAGATGCAGGTCCTATGAGAGATTTCAGAATGAAATCAGAGGTTTTGTAAAAGTATTTGGTACAAGAAAATTTTGGTTTTCACAGTATTTTATTTAATCTAACAGTAAGGTCTCTCCAGTTGTGGCAACTTCTTAAGACATAACCAGATAGAAACTGAACTTTACCTTAAAAAACTTTCTTATTCCATGCTGCTTGGCTGCGGGTCTACTATTCATCCAGCATTTCCCCAGGCACCACCTTCTATCCCACTGCTGAATGTCACTCACTCAGCAAGATATCACCGTCAAGAACCAGTAAGAGTTTATCCAAGAAAGTTAATGCAGCAGCATGAATCAACAGTGTGCTCAAACAGGTTTTGGCCAGGACTTTCATGAGGATGGCAAGTATTCTGATAGATAACTTGTGGGATGCTGTTACAGAGAGGCTCTGTGATGCTGTGGCTGCTGAGGAACTCAATACTTGCAGGTGTGCACTTTGCCTACAATGTAGTTGATGCAGAAACCTGGCTGCATATTTCCTGCCTTCTCAGCTATTTTTAAGATAGGGGTGGTACATGTACTTTTCCTTACAAATTCTCTTTCAACAGTTGACTCTTTCAGTCTTGTTTTCATTGGAATGAATGAGCTTTTTGTCACTGACCCCTGTTTAACCCCTGACAATTTATTACGGACTCACTGCTACTGTAGGTAGGCATCTTGCCATCTAAAATTTATTTTTAAGAATTATTTGTTCACATATTTTGGAGCACAGTTCTGCAACAGAAAAGTTCCATAATCAACTTGTAATATTGAGAAGTAAGATAAGGAAGGAGGATGTGTTTGAAAGTGTGTTAATGGTCTACAAAACTGTCTGTCAGTATGTACATGACTGCCTTAAAAAAGCAGAGTACGCTCATCAAGACAGACCATGTGTATCCTGATGTGCAGTGCTTCTCAGTACATAAACCTAGCTTTGCTTCTTTAGGTAGACACTGTTTCCTGAACCCTATTCCCTAATGGGGCCAAATCCAGTATCTGATAGCCTTTAACCTGTCTGAGGAAGAACTGGCACTGCCACACAACAGTCCAAAGGTTACGGGTCATAGAATCATACATTAGGGATCAGAAGAGACCTCAAAAGATCATCTAGTCCAATCTGCCTGCCACAGCAGGATCACCTAGACCAAGTTGCACAGGAACACATGCAGGCAGGTCTTGAACATCTCCAGAGAAGGAGACTCCACAATCCCTGGGGTAGCCTGTTCCAATGCTCCACTACCCTCACTATGAAGAAGTTCCTTCTGATATTTACACAGAACGTCCTATGTTCCAGCTTGCACCCGTTGCCCCTTGTCCTATCACCAGATGACCTTGAGAAGGTCATCCTCCTGACACCCACCCCTCACATATTTATAGATATGAATGAGGTCAGCCCTCAGCCTCCTCCAAACTCAAGAGACCCATCTCCTTCAGCCTTTCCACATAAGGGAGGTGTTCTACTTCCTTCATCATCTTTGTTGCTCTACGCTGGACACCCTCCAGCAGCTCTGTGTCCTTCTTGAACTGAGTGGCTCAGATCCCAACACAATACTCCAGATGAGGTCTCAATAGTGGGTCTTGCCAAACTCTACAAAAACTAGTTACCTGATTGCACAGCTACTCCCTTTCAGTTTTTCTACTGTATTAATGCTTGATAGTTAGAGAGTGACTTCACTACTGATGGCTCTGGCACAAATCTAGGCATTGCTGCTCCCACATGTAGGAGTCTATAGGGTTGATAGGTTACTCTCCAGGCAAATGCCTTCTAAGAAGCAGACTGAAGTGCTGAAAGGTGACTGATGCCAGACAGCTTGGTGTAATATAAGTGACTCCTTTGGGCAGCAAATATCTTGAAAACCACCCTTCTGATGACCTGTACTTGAGATGTCAATTCCTTTCACTCTGTTTACCAACAACTCCAGGGAGTTAGATAATCTTAAATAACAGAAATCCATCTCCTGTGGATGAGTGAAGGAATGGATACCTTTCCAAGTCTTCCTTTGAGACAGGGCTGGGATGTGCCCTTAGCTCATAACTATACTGACAAACACAAAAGTATCCCTGTATTCAGTAGCCTATATGCATTTTCTAGGGTTTATCCTACATAAAGTGCCTGAGATCACATAAGAAGTCTATGATGGCAGAGAAAACTGGGATGAATCGTCTGAGTACCTCCCTGGAGCTCTACCCACAGGGAGAAATTTCCTCTTTGTGGGAACATGATGGGATGCTTGAGAAGCAATTCAATTAGCTTATTTGAAACAATTGGAGTCTGTAAAACATTTGGCCTGTAGCTGATTAAGCTTCTTGCTGTGGCAGTAGCTGCTGTGTCCTGTCTAAATTCTATGTGGAAATCACTGATGATTAAACAAGCCTTCATCTCATGCTTTTACAATCTATTCAGGGAAAGGCTCTATCTACCATACAGATTTACTTAGAAGGAACATTGATTTTTAGCCTTTTATTGGTTCAACTGCAACCCCACTAATGCTTATCTAGCTCTGTACAACTAGAGGCTTCTACAGTTACTTTTGATGACAGTGATAAAAGCAGCAGATCTCATTGTTTGCAAAACCTCTCAAATGGGACGATGTACTAGAAAAAGGGATGTAGCTGAGTTTGAGAAAATAATTTATGCTTTTCTTGACAAAATACAGGAAACTGGGGTTAGCTGGCAAGATGGATAGGAGAGAAGAGCTTACAAATAAATACTATGGCAAGGAGATTACTAAAGCCTCAGGTTTTGTCCTCTAATTCAGCTGTGAGTAACTGATCTGGATTTTGTTGTGTTTCAAAATGATGTGGTTGGGGAGAGATAGACACAGTGAGAGCAGTAAAACAGTTCTTTAATTACAAACACCTTCAGAATGCATGCATGCTGTCCCTTTAAATCTCACAAGCTTTACTGCTGCAGGGTTATTCTGAAACACGGAGTTTCAGGCAAAATTCCTAACTGAAACTGATCTAGTTTTCAAGCAGGAAAAGTAGTTGTTTAAATTTCAGTATTTGCTCACTAGCCAGTTAAAATGGGTTTTCAAAAATCAAGCTATAATGGATGCCATTAAAAATCCCCAAGATTTCCCAACTGTACACAATTGCCCCAAATAATTTCTATTCAATTTCAGGGAAAAATTCCGGTAAGGATTCTGATACTATGATGAAGTCAGATGTTGGCAAGTGCTAGTATTATAATGACAACAATAACAGTAGTTTACTAGAACAAGCAGATTTACCTAGTTAGGAGTGGATTGCTGAACACTTCACTCATCTGAAAAAAATTGTTATCTTGAAAGACAGTTAGGAGTAGTGACTTACCAGCTCTAAAAACCTCCTCACCACCTGTCTTTGTTTTAAGTTAGTTTCACCATCCAGGTTAGCTGTTTCTATATGGCACAGCCCATCGGGATCACTTGAGGAGAGCAGCAGTATGTCAGCAGGTATAATTTCATTGCAGCGAAGCTGCACAAAGTCTCCAACTTTCACTTCTTTCCAGTATCTGCTTATATATTTCTTCTCATTTCTGAAAAAGAAAGACATTTACAGGACATATATTTTTAAAAAAGGCATAAACTGGGGTGCTTCTAATAAGGTCTAGTTTAATTTATTACAGGAGCACCAGTATGTGCGGAAGGTCCTCAGGTTATGCCAGGAAAAGACAATGCAGAGGGACAGGAGGCCACTTTCTACTGACTGAAAACCAGGTTGGAGTTCCTAGAACTGTCTTTTACAGTACAGAGGACAACATGCTGATGGTAGACCTGGCTATGCAGAATATTCATATACTCTCCTTCACCTTTGTTCATGTTCTGGGCCATCTGTCTGGCACCACGGGAGGGGGGTGGGGGCATTGTCTGCACTGGGTGAAAAGCAGTCAAGGTGGGCCAGAGAACAGATTTGGGTTCAGGACAACTGTTTGGCATGGCTCATGAACATCTTTCATCACGTACCACCTTCTGTTGTACCCTCAGCTTCAACTTGTTCCTTCTTTTCCAACGTCAACACACTTTGTACAGAGCGGCACGTGATGTTTTGATGAAGGAACCAAAAATCCCTAACTTAAAGGAATTTCCACTGTTGATCAAAAAAATGTAGCATTACAAGGTCATGTAGAATAGTGCAGTCCAAACTGCTTTACTGGGAAAGGGTGCTGTATTTCTGCAGTATTTCCATTCTAGCCACAATGCTATCTGTTACATAGCTAATTCTGCTTCATTACACTGAATCTTTTATTGAGTGTAATTTCCTTGTCAGTTCTAAAGCTCACCCACCTGAAACACTGATGTGTGTGTTGTTTGTTTAGATACAGCCATTAAACCTTTCTAGTTTTGAAGGTCATGCTAGTTTGCTATAGTTTTATTGTTTAACATTTACTTGGGAGCAAGAAGAAAAAGGAAAAACTGATTGCTCAACTAATTTTATCAAAAATTCAAGGTTTTAGTTTCATGACATGTGCTTTCTTGGCATTTGTGTAAATTGCTGGGTTCTGTTGTGTTTTTGAAATATATTCATTTCAAAACAGACACAAAATTAACTTGGTAAAATATCTCCTGAAAATGGAAAGCTATCCTGACACTTTTCTAAGCTGTCAGAAGGTCTTTTAGTAACCGAGATGGCTGTCAGCACTTGCACCATCACTGTCACTGGAGACGGTCTCCTCTGACAGCTCTTTAACTAGCAGAATGGGATTCTGGTGGGGGTAGGGAGTAGTGGAAGCTGTTTTATACTCTTTAAAGTACATTTTTTAAACATACATCATATTCAGTAGTAGAGTGAATAGATATGTAACCAAGTGTAAACATGCAAGTCCTACCAATGTTGTTGCTTTGGTGTGACTAGTAATTATGCCTTCACTGGCATCGCAGGAATTAGTAACTTAATTGGCTTTTATTAATGTATTTAGCCTAGATTCTAAATAATGTGTCAGGTAGCACAACAAGGATCCATCAGACCAGGTTTTATCTCCTGGAATTTCTTCACTGTCCTTTCCTAACATTCAATTTATAAAGAGAGGAATGAAAATCATGGCTGTGACTTCATTGTTGATAAACCTTGAAAAGGATTAATAAGACCCAAGTGTCAAACATGATAATCTAACAAGGGCAGGTAATACACAAACTAGGAAATTACCCATTCCCTTCACACTCAGGCTGAAACCAGCATTTAACTTTTCCTGCTAATGAGTATGAATTGCTTTGAAACACAGTGTGCCATAACAGTACAAATCACTGCACTGCAGATCTGAAGGGTTTGTTAGCCGTGCAATCTGTAACTCCAAATCCCTTCACATATGGCCTCTGCTCTTCATCCTTTTTAATTAGACTGTGAAACTGGGTGATGTTCAAATGCATGTACAAGGAGTAGCAGTGTAAAAGTATGATTTGGCTTCAAATAACAAGTAGTGCCATATTATGCTATCATTTTTAACTTCACTTACATTGTTTTAAAAGCACTGCTATTTTAGCATTTCCTCATCTCTTACACACTTAGCAACTGCCACAACTATATAGACTATGGCAGGAAGGGTGGATATGGAGCAAGGCCAAATGACTCTGCTGGGATAAATGAAGCTGTTGAGTCTGCAGAGAGACCTTATTGCAGTTTTTCAAAGTATAAGAGGGGGCTTTTACAAGAGACAGAAAGACATTTTACCAGGGTCCATAGCAACAGAAGAAGAGGTAACGGTTTTAAATTGAAAGAGGGTAGTTTTCGATGAGTTTTAAGGCAGAAATCATTTATGAGGAGGTGGGTGGGTCACTAAAACAGGTTGCCCAGAGAGGCTGTCACTGCCCCATGATGGGAAGTGTTTAAGGTCAGGCTAGACAGGTGTTTGAGGAGTATGAGAAGGATGCCCTTGCCTAGGACAGAGGGATTGGACTAAGTGATCTTTAAAGGTTCCTTCCAACCCAAAGCATCCATGAATGCAGAACCTCCTGTACACCTGCAGCGGCCCCTGGGCAGTGCCCCCTTCATCACACACATGGCAACATATGACGACAAGGATTCAATTGGATCAGCTCTCTGCTAATAAGAGCCAGTGGTAGAAGAAAAATTGCTGCATGCATGGAAAATTACTTCCTATTCTTCTTCAGCCAAGGTTGCTCTATGTCCTCTAGCACAGCTCTGAATGCAGACTTGTCTTTCTGCAGCTCCAAGAATTCACTGCAGAGTAGGGCACAATACTGGCTTCAGATGGGGTGGTTCAGATACTTGGTGCACTATAAATCCATCAGTCTCTTAGGAGGATTGCTTTAATGTGCTCAGCCTACTCTTCTGAATAAAGCATGCTGGTTAGCTCACCGCCAGACAACTGTCATAACTCTCTTGCCAGTACAAACATACCAAGTGACCCTGCAATTGACTTCTGTGGAGAGAATTTTGTCCTCCAAGTTTTATATCACCTACTAAATGTTTATGTTTGCCGTTAATAGCAGAAGTTAGATTATACTGAGAACTAGGAATGCCACATGTTTCAGAAGAGAAAGGTCATCTTTAAATATCCTTTGTTTTTGTAAAGTATGGCATATAAAATGCGTGACTTAAATGTTATTTGAATGTTGAGGTTTTGAGCAGTTTTGCTATGGTGTGTCCTCACAGATACTATTTTTCCAGTCCCTCTTCAGAAGAGATCATTCATCTCTAATGATGTACCTTGCACTGACCTGCTGTGATAGAAAACTTGAATTAAATACAGCAGTATGCATGGGTGGGCACATGGGCATCATTATGTGTTTAGTATTGTTTTCCAATGTGTCACTACAATTTCCAACTAAAAAGGAAACATAACATTTAAGGAGATGCTTCAGCTGATCTCTTCATTGTAATGACCAGGCTTGGAGAATACCTACAGTTTGACTCATAGGACTGGAATGAACACCAGATCGAAGGGATCACCTCCATGCACCTGCAGGCATTTAGGTAATGGAGACCACACCCTATGAACTGTTACAGAACAATCAATAAAATGCAGCTATGTGGGTACTTGTTACTCACTTAGTGGATGAAAAGCTGGACATGAGCTGACAATGCGCACTTGCAGCCCATAAAAACAACAATCTTTTTGAAGATAAAAGGGAAAGTCTGCAACATTGTTTCAGGTGTACAAACACACAAAATTATTTTAATTGCCATTACAAATTTGTATTAGTCTACTTATTGCATAGATTTGGCATGTACTGTTTTGAAACAGGATAGCCTTCAGATTTGTGCCAAATTTGAGACTGGCTTAGGTTAACAGCAAAAGAAGAAAAATATTGATTTTTTTTTTTTACATGTCAGTTTTAAATTTTGAAACACAGAACCTTTTCCTATTAGCTATGATATCTCCTTTTCTGATTGACTTTGCAGCAGGAGCTGATGAAGATCATGCCCACAATTTTGCTTTTCTGGCTATGCAGATAGCAGTTTGTATCTAACTAAAGACTGAGTATTTCAAACTGCCTCAATCTAAAAGTTAAAAAAATAATTGTTTCCTTTTTTTGAAGAGCTTTTCATTGTTTTGGTATAATAAGGAATTATTCAAAATTATTTAAAGGTATATAAAAAAACTAAAACCACATAAATTTTATGAGGTTCCTTCCTTTTTCTATCTCTTTCTAGTTTTTCAAAGTCTGAGGGAAATACCACAAGCAATACTTGGTAGGGAAATGTGAAAGCCATGCAGCTTTAATCTGTTCCATTTGCACAAGGCCCATGTATATATACATTAAGTCAAGACTATGGCACTATCAGGTAGGTATTTCTTCGTAACACTTTTCCACTGACAAAAGATACGGTGTGGGAATGGCTGATGCAGATTTGCTCAACCGATTCCAGTGACTGCTTTGGGCACCTGTGATTCTGTGTAACACTACCCTAGCTCAGTCCCAACATAGGCTTCTCTATCTACTTATTAAAAAACAGCCTTGTAAAAGTCATTTAGCAAAAGATAGAGGATGTTCTCTTGTACCTTTTGAGGTGTTCAAGTCTGGCTTTCACAGCATACTGCTGTCTACACAGGTTGTGGGTGCAATCCAGAGTGTTTTAAGCCTCTCAAAACATCCAAATGAAATAATGTTTACTAGTCCAAGCCCATCCGCTTTCGAAGTAACAATCATCTTCACTTCAAACGAAATCAGTCCTTTGTCCTTCCTGCCAGCTAAGACTGATCAGCTTTAAAAGAAACACAGCAAGAAATTAAGTCTGTGGAAAAGGAAAAGCCCTCCATAAAAGACAGCCCAAGAGTTGTTGTGTGTGTTCACAAGGCATCCTTTGGAGTTGTACTTTATGTCAGTCACACCCTTCCTTTCCATCTACGCAGGCAGAAAAGAGTATATCAGGTGCATCTTTGTTCCCACTGACAAAAAACATGTTCAAATCCATTGGCTACAAGCACTGTGACAAGTCTCATGATTAGGACCAAGCTAACTAAAAAATGTAAGGCTAATTGACAAGACTTTTGGTGAGGGCATACCTTGAGTACGGTGTCCAGTTTTGGTCCCCTCACTACAAGAGGGACATTGAAGTGCTGGAGAAGGTACAGAGGCAGCTACCAAGCAAGTAAAGGATTTGCAACATGTGTTGTATAAGGGATGGCTGAGGGATCTGGGGCTGTTTAGCCCAGAGAAGAGATTGAGAAGAGACCTTATTGCTCTCTACAACTCCTTAAAAGGCTGGGGTTGGTCTGTTCTCCCTAGTGGAGAGTGATAGGATGAGAGGAAATAGCTTTAAGCTGCACCAGGGGAGGTTCAGGTTGGATGTTAGGAAGAATTTCTTTACTGAAAGGGTTGTCAGGCATTGGACAGCCTGCATAGGGAGGTGGTTAAGTCACCATCCCTGGAGGTGTTCTCTTAAAGAAGGGTAGATGTTGCATTGAGGGAAATGGTATAATGGTGATAAGGCTAGGAAAAGGTTGAAATTGGTGATCTTGAAGGTCTCTTCCAGCCAAAACTGTTCTATGACCCTAGCAGAGCAGCAACTTCTTAAGATGAATGGCAGACTGTAATGCAAACACCAAAGCATCACATCACTTCAGATTATCTTTAGGAAGGCTCCAGCAACTAGCTGTTTCTCAACAGATCCTTCAAGCTCCCACACTTGTCCCAAACTGTCTATTCTACCTCTCACCTCAGCTTGAGCCCTCACATTTAGCTCTCCACCTCACATCCAGAAACTCCTGCAGATGTGGCAAGTTTCACATAATTGAGCCCACAGTACTCTGTTAACACTGAGGTGGCAAGAAGAGATTTTGCGTAATTTGTTGCAAGCTTCAAAAGCAGAGCTGGTGGACAGCACTGAAATATGTGCACAAAATTGGTGTGTTAGAGCCAGTAACAATTATGATTTGAAAGCACACCTCAGAGTTTAAAAACAAGAGGTGTTATGAGACCAAGGCTTCTATTACACAAAGTCTGAACACGTAAAGTATCTATGGAAACACACTGAGAACCATTTGGGTACAATTACAATATTGTGGCAGAATGAAGGAAAAACATGTAGCATAAGTTAATGCCAAAGGAGGCTACATAATGCCCAGAATATGTCTCCATTCCACCACAAATGATAACATCTGTTTCTATGAAAATTAATCATGAAGAGGTTCTGAAGCTAATATTAATCAGACAAAACAGATTAACAGTGTTCTTGAGAAATGTTGAAGAGAACAAAATCTCTCCATGACTGAAGTTTCTGAACAGATCCTTTAATCTTCACATTATTTTAAGGGCACTTAAAATTTTTCTAGTTTTCATGGACTTCAAATAGACTTTTTCTTTTTCCTTTTAGGAGGACTAGCAAGTGTGCGTGTGTAGCAATGAAAGTGCCTCTTATTAAATTCACACTTTCTGAAAACTACTATTTTTTTTCTGTTACAAGTGAAACTTGACATTAAAAAGTGTACCCAGGAAACCTCAGTGATTCAGGTTTCTAATGTGGAAGTAACTTCTCTTGGCAGTGTTATCTCCATTATACTTCATTGTTAAAAGAAGCCTGGAGACAGTCTTAAGTTCCATCAGGGGAGGTTTAGACTTGACATTAGGAAAAGGTTTTTCACTGAAAGAGTGATCCCATTTTGCAACAGGCTGCCCACGAAGGTGGTTGAGTCGCTGTCTCGGGAGGTGTTCAAGGCAAGTCTGGAGGAAGTGCTGAGTGGCATGATCTAGACGTTAGGTTTACTTGGTTGGTTTTAGGTTGGACTAGATGATCTTTAAGGTCTTTTCCAGCCTCATCATTACTGTGATTACTGTGATTAAGCCTCACTACTGTTCACTATAATGAAAAATTTGCTATCCAGAATGTCTGATTTTTTCAGACAAGAAACTCATTGCAACAACATGAAACTTGAAAGCAGCACATGAAATGAAACTTTACAAAAAATGAAGAGAAACCTGTTTTCCAGAACTTCATCTTACAACTCTGAAACTGTTTCAGAGAGATATCTAGTATTAATTTTTTTTTAAATTGGTATGATTTTAATACTCAGATGTTTACTGTCAAAAATGCCAATGAACTCCAATCACTGTTCTTATAAACATATATCGGGAGAGAAGATTTAGTTGCTTATACTTAGCAGGATGGATAGTTAATGGTTAGTATTGAGGCTTCCCAACTGGATATCACACAAGGAGGTAGAAGAATGGCCTGGATGTAATTTGCATCCAGTCTTACAGACATTAAAACCTATGAGTCAATCACCTCCACACTACAGCCACAAAGCCTTTGTGGATTGACACGTTTGAATGTGATAACACAGTTTACTGTAGATAGAGCAAAAAGTCACAGATGCAAAGGAGATGGCTACCTCAGAAGAGGGCCCACAGCCAGGCAAACGTCTCATTCTGAATTTCAAAGCCATCATAGATACTAAGATTCAATATTTACATTACAGTGCTGCTCCAAGCCACTACAAAAAAGATTAATCTGATCTTGGTGCTCTGTCAACAAGGAAGGAGAATTTTAACTATGGAATTACTTTCCTCTCTGACTGAAGACATGCATTCAGCACAGAATGTCTTATCAGGGAAAGGTCAAACTCACACTCAGTCCTGTCTCTGTTTACACTGGAAGTACAAAGGAGATTTAAGGTGCTACCCAGGATAAAACTATGGTCTATCTCCATGCCTATTCAGTTAGATGAGTAGACCGAACACCCCCAGTCAGGTACAGCAAAGCAGGCCTTGGCAGTCATGGATTGTTTTGTCATGTGACAAACGAACAGGATATATCTATGTGCTTTTTTGACAGTGACTGAAGAAATGATTTGAACACAAACATGTGACCATACCTTGAATGACAACTTTCAAACAAAAGAGGCCTCAGAACATTCAATTGTCAGCTGGATTTTAACACCAAGTACAATACTTAAACTTTTTTCATACTTTCCTCTCTCCTTGTACAGCACCATTATAATCTTTTTTACTCAAACCAATAACTAAGGGTTATTTTTCACTCCTCCTCTTCCCATCATAAAAAACCAAAACAACATAAATGTATGCATTTCTTTCTCTCCCTAATGTCAAACTCTTATCAAGACACTCATTTCCAGTCTTCCATCCTTTTCCATTATGGGTTTGCTACTATCACGTCTTCTCCATCCTCAGCAATTAATTAATGACTTTGAACCCAATGGCTTTTCTTTCTTATATCCAGTTCAAAGCTAAATCCCTTCCAAAGCAGCTTCTACATTTTAATCTAGCTTTTGCTACACATCTGTAGATGGTGATTTTTTTTGGTGGTGCCCCATGAGTAACTATGTATCTTTTTTAGGGCTCCTTTAATGGACAAAACACTTTTCCAGACATTAAATCCATTTAGTTCTGTAGCTGTGAGCTTATCTAAGGAATTATTTGTAAGGAAGACACCCCAGTCTGTAAAACTCCTAAAACTAAGTCACGATTGCAGTCCCCCTGTGATGTGGGTCTTTCTCATGAAAGGAAATTAATCTTTTATCTACAAGGCATTAATTTAGACTGAGCTGCTTTGTAAATGCATAGTGAAAATTCTGAAAATGCTTTCCCAACTACCCTCAGAAAAATCCATTTCTTGTGTAAACACATGTCAAGAGTTACTTATGTCACCCAGACAGAAATTCAGTCTAGATTCTTCCAACATACAGCAGGTCACTCCATCAGAAGGCTGCCTGCTTGTGTGCTGCCTACAGCTTAGTCTGTCTATGAAGATGGAAGCCATATACTGGTGGCACTTTCAGAAACTTCTGACCTACTCTGATAGTTGAGATGATGTCTTACAGCAAGACAGTGGCATAGGAAAGCTGTAGATATCTTTCAGGTTTAAACTAAATATTGTACATTTTTTTAGTATAATCCAAACAAATATGTTTCCTTGGCAGCTTTAGACTCATATTCATTTATTGTGTATAAAGACAAGCACAATGTTTGATGGATAGCAGGAAGACATCTTCAGTTGTTTTTTGTTTAAGATGAGAAAAAAAATTGCTATTGGCCCAAAACCTTGTTTGAGAACTCTGTGTACAGAGCATCATTTTCCTTCGTCTTTTCAAAAAACAGGACACAGCAGAAACTGTGACGTAACCTTAATCTGAGAGGCACTGCTGTAGGAAACTTCAAGTTGCTCCTGTGACCACAGAGCATGCCTTCAAAAAAAATCCAGCCTGATGAATTCTGAAAATAAATGGAGACCATTGTGCCTCCAAGCATCTGTCACATACATACAAATTTCTAATACACAGTTTAGTACACCATATTAATGACATGAATATCCCATCTCTTGGAGACTGGAGATAAAGGGAAGGGAGGGCTCACTCATCAACTACGGTCACAGGCCAAAGATTGAGTTGACTTGGGGAAAACAAAATCACTAATTTAAACAACAAAACCCACCACCATTTCACCAAAAGGACAGTCAGAGATACAGCTGGTTCTTAAATGCACCTTCCCCGCAGCCTCACTTCTCCTCAGGCCCAGCTCTGCTACCTCCTTCCCAACTCAGCGGAGGAATGAAGCAGGAAGCAGAGGATGGGGGTTGTGACCAAATCAAGTCCATTCTGCAGGTCCTTCCTCCTCAGGGGGAAAACCCCCTCACAGCCTCAGTTTTCCATGTGGCAAGATGGCACCCCCCCCACAGGAGGCAGTCCTTCATTAACTCATCCAACTAGTGTGTGTGGGAGCTCTCCTGCAGGAATGCAGTTTTCACAGAGACAAACTGCTTCTGAACGTCTCTGTTATTTTCACAGCTTTCTTTAGGATCCATCCCCTGCTACACATACTCTGCTCCAAGGACTGTAGGTGCTCCTCTACAGCAATGACCTCTAAGCATTCCAAAGGCTCAGCCTGTCCTTTCACCACAAGCCAAAGGGGAATGGCTGTTCTGGCATGTCTTCCCCACTCCTTCCACCTTACTGACCTGGGTCCACTTAGTTGTATCTCTCCCTATTCCTCCTGCCAAACAAAAGGGAATGTACCCTTAAAGGTTCTTCCCCTTAAATGTGTGTCCTAACTCACTACAATATGGTAATTAACAGAGGCTCTGATTGGCCTAGTCTTGGGCAGAGATGAGTCAGACTTGGAGCTGGGGGAAAGCTTTGTGAAACATCTTATAAGGGCCAGGCCAGTAGCCTCCTACCCCATCAGATGCAAACCAAACACAGCTGTACATGGAGGAAAGCCTGAAAAGATTTAAATCTGAGAAACGGAAATACTAGCCACTTGAAAACAGAGTACAGACTGTTAAGGAAAAATTTCTCTAACTTAAGCAAGAGAGAACTGTTTTTTTAAAACTTCTGTCTACAATTTAAAAATTGTGAGAAACTAAGGCTAGTTGGTAATAAAAGGTAATTTCTTCTGTGACCCTACTTTTGCTGAGGATTCCTATGCATTATTGCTTTGACTGCAAAACAGGGGAGTACAGTGCAGCTCACTCTTTTGGATTTTCCACACTGGTTTTCAGACTCTACCAGTTTGTGAACCATCATGGTCTTTGGAGTTGTAGACTGTAAAATAAATTCTCGTGCTGAATGAGAATTTTGAGCACTGCACTCTTGAACTGACTGTTAGCAAAGCAGACAGAAGACACTGAAGAGAATCTCAAATGGACTATTTGAAATCAGATTCATACACAGGGCATAATAGTTTTCAGAGAGAAACTACAACAAAATATGTTATTTATTGTTAGTGTTGCAAAGATCCACCTCAGTGCAGCACACCTTACTCAATTTCTCTTGAGAAACCTAGGGAGAGAAAATAAATCTCCTTCTTTGTGCCTTTCACAGCAAGGCTTAGTTCACTTGGTAAAAGCATCCTGAATTCTGTACAGGATGACATATCAAACTAAAGAAACAAGGGACCCATTAATATTTTTGTATGTATGATATTTACAATATATATTCCTATTACACTTCATTATCAATCATACTTCACTTCCACACCAGTTCATTTGGGAAACATTACAGAAAATCACAGAATTATTGAGGCTAGAAAAGACCTCCAAGATAATCAAGTCCAGCCTAATATACAGATCCATTTTTCCTGCTTTGATTGAGAACTCGTTTGAACTTTTTTTTAAAAAAAGTCAACCTGGAAACTTAAAATGGTGAGACTGAAAAGTCTTCCAAAGGAGAAAGGAGGTAAAATTAAATAATCCACAGAGTTCATTAGTAGTATAGTTTATCAACAGACTCTTTCTGGTACTTATTAGCATAATTTTTTGTTAAGAAACCCAGGAATTGAAAACTAAAGAGAAGACTGTGTCATTATAGCTGGTCAGCCCACATACAGTAGTCTGTGTCTTCAACCCTTAATGGAGACATCAGTGAAGCACAGTAGCAGATGAGAAAGGAAGAATCCATCAGGATCCCAATTTTCAGTGAAAATTTTTTATCTTTTCACATCTGCTGTCAGAAAGCCTCAAATGCTTTAATCATGCAGTGGACTTATTTTTGAGTCAGGAAGCCTCTAATTATTTAATCTTGCAAGATTCTACACTTGATTTAATGACCTTAAATTTCACTGCTGAGCTCAGCAGAGCTTTATGCACTGACAGCTATCACTAACGTTCTCCAGTATTTAACTGGGTTCAGGTGCTCAGGACTCTGGCTGGATTAAGTGTTTTCCCAGCAAAACATTACAAGACATTTTAAACCACAGAAATCCAGACTGGAGTACAAGACCTGTTCATATCAACTGATTATTTATTCAAGCATGCACAGTACAGTTTCAGAACAGAAGGTTTTAAATATGGGTGTAGATGTCAGGCAATCCAAGGTTTACCACAGACTGTGAATCTGTCCAGCAAGACACTGAAGCTAGGAGAGCCTTAGCCAAATGTCAGTGTGTATCAGCTACACATTTACAAGTGTCAAACTAGTAACAGACTGCTGGTTAGAACTGATGGGTCAGCCAAACCAAGGCAGGTTGTGTTTGCCATGAGAACAACACCATCGTCATCTGAAATCCAGGCAAAATGAACAAAGATGACTCCTTGTTCTCTAAGAGGAAAACAGTATGAAATAGTAGAAGATAATCAAAGTTGCCAGATCATAAAACACTGAAATAACTTCACTTTTAAAAAATCTACTGAAGTACTCAGTTAGTTGGCTTGCATACTCTCCCCAGGTGTCAAATCTCCCTATCTCAAAAAGGCTGGGACATTTTAATGATGTTGCT
Organism: Upupa epops; assembly: GCA_013397515.1. Classification (NCBI taxonomy): domain Eukaryota; kingdom Metazoa; phylum Chordata; class Aves; order Bucerotiformes; family Upupidae; genus Upupa; species Upupa epops. Next base: position 40,696 of record VZRI01011480.1, read on the forward strand.
GTCATTTTTCTTTCAGTGGAAACTTGCCTTAAGGCCTCAGGATAGATGTCTGTATTTCAAAAGAAGGTGAAATACCATTTCGAAGTATCACTGACTCTATTATTCCTGGTCTAACATAACCTATTGCACATAAATCAGAAAATACGAAAAGGTGTTTCCCTAAGGTTTCCCTAATTACTTTGAAGAAATCTAAGAAATTAGCCAAAGTTGAAGTCCAGCAATGAAGTCTACAATCTACGGAGGTGAATTTTCCGATTCCCTTAGGGTAAAACGTATGTCTTATTTTTATACAAAGAACACACACTCCTTTCTTTAAGCAGAATCATAGACTTCTACATTTTCCTGAAATAGCCTAGGGGAAAAATGAGAAGATACAACTGTCTGGGCACTGTGACTTTTAACTGCTGATGTGCCTCATTCAACAATATGCCTAAAAGCAGATCCCTTAATAAGGTGATTAAATAAGTCTTTGTATGAAGGAATAATTCTCTGTAAATAAAACTACTGATTGTAATGTAGTTATTACAATTTGTTAGTATTTAGCCAATTTTTAACTAAAAAAGCTACTTTTATGCAGCCTATGAGAATTATAGAGTTGATGGAAAGAGGTAGACTTGTACAGTGTTCTTTGTTGAAGATATGTGAGAGATATAAGGCTGGATTTTGTAACCAGTGTTAACAGAAGATTATAGAGATATACTCAAAATACTGTAATCCAGAGACCTCTCAAAGAATTGCGTGTCAAAATTCTCTGAGTTGACAACTGTAGATTTTTGACTGGCCTTTTTAGCAATAGGCAGCTGCAGAAAAACACCTACAAGGATGTATTTCTAAATGTGACAATGCTTCCAAAAGTTTAAAGTACAAGAAGAAAAGAGAGTACATATAAATTTGACTGTATGTGCTGTCATCAATGTCGTATTCCATGAAAGGTTTCTGGAAATGTTACTTTTAATAGAATCAGGTGTAAAGAACAATGGTATGTGGCTTATAAATTACTGGAAGGAAGGGTTGTTATTACATGATAATAATAAGCATAAGTACGTAGTAGCAAGAAAGAGCCACATAAGGTTATTTGATTAACTTCAGTTCATGTTCAGCTCATGTAGGCAGTGGTATGCACCACAGAAAACTAACACACTTCAAATACACAGAGTGCAGGAGTCACTGAGGTAAATTATCTCCTAGCTGTTTTATTACACAGGCATAGCCTTGTTAAATTAAACTGATGCTGTTAGTAGCATTATGATGTATTCAGTCACTTCTTAAAACAGCATTTCATTTCAGAGAGAAATTCCTAGTTCAGTGCTTGCAGAAACACACAAAATACTTGGGTTAAGTAGAAGTCTTATTGCTGTAAGCAGTACTGAAGAATCCCTCTCCTCCAAACACTCTGGAAATCAGGCATATGAGGAAGACATGAAGTAAGCTAATGAATACAACACATAAGCATGGGCTTGTAGACCATGGATGTAAGATAACTGTGATATCCTCTGGTCAAGTCACAGGTCAGGATGACAGATTAGGACATAGGAATACACTGAAGTTCAAGTCCCACTCAGACTAGATGATAGTGTGGATGGCAATGTGATCTTGAAACACAACAGCTGAAGGGACAATTTGTGGCTAAACACAGAGATGATCCCATCATCTAGTAGGATTTTCTACTCCTCTTACTGCTCTGCAGTTTGAAATACTGCCAGGGACATCAACAGTGGAATGAAAAGGATGAGAATCTGGCCAGAGTTCAGAGAACGCAAACACAGAAAGGTCTTTATAAGGAAATGTAAAAATAACTAAGCATGTTGTATAGTGCATTCAAATTATTTGCAGAGAAGTGATAAACTTATGAAAACTGGGAGCCATTATGTGGAAGAAGGAAAATATATTTAGAGTGATACAAAGGGGCAAAGACAGAGCAGAAGAATGAAAACCATCAGGTGTTTTACATCTGGGTAGCACAGACACTAATAGACTACAGGACCAGGACTGCTGTTGTGTCCAAACAGCAAAACATCCAGTATAAGTTGATAGACAATAGACACTTGTATGTTATTTACATATGGTGAAGGGAAGGAGAGGCCTGTCACTCAGCCTTCTGCTGGCACTGCAGAGGCAATGGTAAATCACATTTACTCTGCACTGCTGAAGGAAGATGCTGCAATAGCTTTGAGTGTTGTGGACCAAGTTAAATTGATACCCTCTGCAGCTCATCGCAGACTGCTCACCACTGCCTGTCACTGATCACTCCAGTTCCTGGCACAACTGCTGGTGTGGCTGTTTCTTAGGTCAGATCAGTTGAAAAAAACAAAAAATAACCCCACTAGTAGAAGTGCTGCAGCTCATCTGGATCATTTTGACTGAACTGAGCTAGAAAGAGACCTTAAAAATAATTAAGCTGAGCAGCTGAGGGGGTGGAAGAGAGTCCTGGGGGTAACCACATACTCAGGGCTCAGCTGCAGCTAAAACAGGATGTGTAACCACAGTGCTGTCCCCCTGCTCTGTGTCAGGGAGGATGTTTCTGCTGAAGAAAAGCAGTTATTTCTCCAAGCCTGTTCAAGCCTTCCTGACTGAGAAATCATCACAGTTGCCAATAATTTTGGTGGCCTGTTCACTTCCCAGTAACCTGAGACCACAAAATAATTGACACGTCAATTCCTATCAGCGAATCAGACATGCTTCTTCTTGTTACTTACTATTTTGCACAGGATTTAAAAGAGATAATAATAATAAAAAAAATAAAATTAGTCAACCTCAAACAAGAAGCTCTACCATGTTTATCATCCCCTACCTCACCCACTGTTTTACCTTAATGATGTAAGGAAAACAAAATGAACCTCCCTGACCCCTTCACTCTTCCATAGATTTATTTTTCTGGGGATATACTTGCCATGTACCTTTAGGTATTAAAGAAAACTGCAGAGTCGGGATGTCTGTTACATGATCAAGTTTCCTGTGAAACTGCTAGTACAAATCCATACCTGACTGATGTACCTCTCACTGCAGCTACTGTCTCTGAGAGCCATGACCTTTTAGTGCTCCAGCTTTGTCCCTAAAGCACCACGGCATCTTTAGAATGGTCTTTTAGGAGCATAAATGATTTTAATAAGTAGTTCCATTCTGGGACAATGTCCCTGCCAGTATATTCTGGGTTGTGCGGTTAATTTCTTAAACTGTAATATTCCCTAGGAAAAGGGAGAACAATTCTGGCCTGCAGGTTAGATACCAAAAAGTGGTTTTCCTAAATAATAAATTTGGTAATTCTTTAAATAAGTCATCTCCTACTCCCTGGACAAATATTCACTCCTTCCAAACTAACATTAAGTTTATGTGTCTCCCAACAACTTTGTTCTCTTCTGGTTTTCATTAGGAGTTCTGGAGGCAGCCATGACAGGAATCTACTAGATAGCTTCAGGGGATTAATAAAAAAACAAACCACCAGAAGAATAAAATACCCCCAAACCCTTGGGTTTTTAGTTTTCAGTACAGCCAGCCTCTGTCAACTCAGCAGCTAGGAACAAATGAAACCAAAGGATCTCCAAATGGAAGGAGTTTGGAATTTCAAAAACATCTGATAATGTTATTAGAAATAGAATATTACAGAGGCTTTATCCTTCCACATCCCAGGACTCCAAAAGAATGGTACATAAAAAACAGGGAGAGAACCATTATTCCCAGGACACCAGACCCTGCTGTACAAGGCATTGTCAGCTGGACTCAGGACAGATCCGGGTGAACAGGTGTCAAAATACTAAAGAAGGCAACAGGAATTAACTTAGAAGGAAAAATTAAAGGGAAGGCTATTCCACAGAACACAGTGAATCTTAAAGATGCCTGATAGCAGACAGATAGCCATTTTCAGAAATCTGGTATTTTTCAGTTTCAGTTTTTTGAAACAATTTTTGTTTCAAACTGTTGTTCCCTAACAATTTTAGAATTTTAAAGTGTTTCATTCAGAAAGAACAGCTTCAATGTTTTCTGTAATCAAATTTTCAGGCACTTTAAGGCAGAGTGTGATGCACAGTGTGCATCACACAGAGTGTGATGAAGGAGGCTATTTGACTGATGGCAGGGTCATTAGACAGTTCCATCTCAGCCACACACAACATGTTTCTGAAAATCAAGACCCTGACACTACAGTGTCCCTAATCTTATGCAGCTCCATCTTTCTACTGGCAGACAAGTTTGTGTCCCCACTGAGCTCAGTGAGGCATTGACATCTCCGTCTTTCCAGTGCCTAAGCAAGTGCTGAGCACCATTTGAAAATGCATCATCAATCAGCTGAAAAACCACAGAGGAGCCTATCATCAGAAACTGCTGTATTTCTCTGCTCCTGCCTCTAAAGAAGAAAGGCTAACAACAACTAGAGAAATTGAAATTTTATCTTTTACTCAAAAATTTTAAGTAAAACAAGAAAATTTTGTAACATCTACATATTCTTTCTTAATACTGGCAATTATAAGGGCAAATAAGCCTTAGACCTAATAAAAGCCAAGCAACAGCAACATAAGTAAGGTTAAGTTCTCAATGGCTCTTATGATGAGAGAGTTTTGAATGCAGGGTCTCTTAATCTGGACTAAGTACAAAGCTGTACTTGTTTATCCTCTCAGCCACAGAGTGCGCGTCTTGCTGAAGCAGAACAATCAGCTTGAGGAAACATGCCTAAAGAAAAATAAATGGGTTTCATATTTTATTACCCAAAAAAGGGGAGAAAAACAAACACAAAATTTCAGTATACGCCCAAGAGGTTTTTTCCAAGAACACTTGTATTTGTTATTGGATCAGTAAGTATGCTTTGCTGACCACATCAAAGCTCTTTAATTTATCTGTGATCAATCTGGGGTGAGCTTGTAAGAAAATACTTTTTTTTCCATCAGCTAAAAAGAGTAAGAAGGAAAAAAAATATCCTGGACATCAAACTAATCAAATTACACAGGTTTCTGGTCTCTAGAAGATTCTTAAAAGTGATTTCAGAGAACAAAGTGGTCTTTTAAAATTACTTACAATTAGAAATATATTTGCCTTTTTTTTATTCCTTTCAGAAAAGCCCCAGCTTTTTGCTTTATCCCAAACACACTGAAGTTTTCTGGGGTTTTTCACTGTGGCTTTCCTGTGCTCTGGAACAAGATTAAGCATTTAGATTTCTGCAAAGCAAACGGCTCTGAACTAAACCATGATTCGATGCTAGAATATGTGGAAAGGGGTCTGATCCTCACTGTGCTCAGAATACATTGCACCGTGTCTGACATTGCAAATTTCCACAAATATTAATAGTTGATTTACATAAAACCTAAAGGCAAATACAGTCCTTAGTGAGTAGTGAAAAAGAGATACTGTGTAAAATAATAAAGCAGTATGTAATTTATGGTCTGAAAATATGACAGGTAGATTTACTGTAACTGTCCATGTTACTTCTTACAGTTTTATCCTGTAAATAGAGAACTAATTCTGCATTGATTCAAACTAATTGCCTTTGTGATAATTACTCCAAGTAGGAGAAGACTCTAAATTCTTTTGATGCTATTCATATTGTAGGTTGTCAAGAACAGGTTAACATTTAAATGAAGAACTTTGCTTTGTAAAAAATAGATAATGTACAACTATGTAGAGGGCAAATATAACCAAATCTTGAGCTTGCAGTATACTGTGAAGGATGGGAATCATAGTGGCTTTCTATACCATGGGTTAATATAATTAAGAAAGAGAAGGATAAGAAGTGACTCAATTTGTTAACAGCTACTCAGAGGAAGGCTTAATGACAGAGGTTGGCAGGAAAGGAAATAAGATTCACTGGCTCAGAACTATATCTAAACAAAGTTCAGATGGAAAACTACATGCAAGTTTTCCATTGAATTATCATGTTGATTTCAAAAGGGATGTGAAGGCCTTAATAGATTAAATCTATTAAGACAAGATGTACACTGAACAGCAAAATGATGCAGATATCTTTTAAATATGTGTCCTGTGCCATGAAAGCAACATAATTACCAGCCAACAATTATCTTGGTATCACTAACTGTAATCTATTTTCGATGTGCTTTTTTTTAAAAAATTTTTTTAAATTTTTTTTAAAATGTTTGGACCTGGAGTCCCCATCAGTGCTAGCAACACTATGCTCTGGCATGGAGACTCTGAAACTACACATAAATGAACTCATTTCTAGTGACAGATCAGAAACAATTTGCTAATTTGTAGGGGAATGTCTTTCAAAATTCAGACTCATCACATCTTTTTTTCCCCTCTTAATTAGGAAACCAATAGTGAAATTTGTGGACTGTGATTCTTTGAATTACTGGGATGCCTCTGCAATCTGAACGGTTAAAGCAGCTTTCTTTCAAAACACCTGCCATGTTATTACTGGAAATAGCTTTTTTCTACAGCAGTTCACACCCTAGACTTCCCATCTGAGGAATGTCTGACTATCACTGTTATTCCTCAAAAACTGTAATGAGATTGAAGCATAGTGTGAAAACAAAGCTTTTATAGATAGCTGTTTGTTTGGTGTCATGTTTTCCCCCCAAGAGAAAGCAATTAAGTACTCTTTGGAGAAAAGAAGATTTACTCATCATCCTTACCTTTCAGTAAGGTTCACTCTGTTTGAAGCACACTGCACAGCCCTATATAAATAAAACATGTTTCTTGACCCTTTTTCTAAATGTGCTCAGGTTGTATTTATAGAAAAAAATTTACCCTTAAGAAAGACTAGAAACCTCTTTTATTCATCATCAAGCAGTTTGTAAATAAACGAATGACAGCAGTGTGACAAAAGAATGATTAACTCTTTATTTCTTCAGTTGAGTACATTAAACTATATGGTTATGTATGCACTTATATTTGTAACATTCAAAATTTGTGCAAAAGATGCTCAGATTGTATGGATCAAAATAACTGAACTACATAGGTTCCAAGAAGCAGACTGTCCTGTAGTCTTTGGAGTTTGAATAAGGCTTCAGTCTGGAACACCTGAAAATTTACCATTTTGCTTTGCATAATTCATACAGAGGGTTTTGATGTTTGCCTTATTTTTTACGTGCAAGCATTTTTCTAGTGAAGTAAAGATCCAGCATTTTAAGCCTACGGATAACAAACTTGGTTTTACCCTTCACAGAACCTATGTGTAATGCCTCCAGCATCTCCTGACATTTGTAGATTCAAGTGGAGAACTACTGCTGGGTGAGTTTCAGGAGAAAATGTGCAAAAGCACAAAGGCTGACTGTTGGAACTGGGCAATGGAACAGACTCCCAACACTGCTGAGTCCCAAGTGCTGTCTCCTCACTCTGAGCTGCTATAGACCAAAGCTCTTCCAGACTTGGTAAGAAAGCTGTCCTTCATTTTCAAAGTTTAAATCTTGTACATTATAAACTTGTAATCTTATAATCTTGTACACTTATAAACTACGCCTCCCTTTCCTCACTCTCCCTAAACAGCAAAACAGAGTAAGAAAACTCAAGATTTTGAGAGACGCAGAAAGATCATGGAATCAGCAATGTTGGAAGAGGTATCTTAGTCCAACTGTCAACCCCCATCAACTGTAAACTACCACCATCCCCACAAAACCATGTTTTCTAGTGCCACATTTACACGTTTTTTTACTACCTCCAGGGACAGTGATTCAGAACCTACCTGGACAGCCTGTTCCAATATTTGACCACTCTTTCAGTTAAGAAATTTTCGTAATGTTTAATCTAAACCTCTCCTGGCACAATTTGAATCCATTCCCTCTTATTCTATTGCTAGTGACTTGGAAGAACAGACCACAACCTCTCTACAACCTCCTTTCTGGTAGTTGTAAGACGTGCCACTATGACCAAAAGAATCTACAGAAAAATTACACTGGATGTAAACTTTTCATTTCTCTATTTCTTCACAAAACAATATATCTTTGTATCTTGCTCTTTAACTATTTCTTTTTCCCTTCTATATAAATTTCCCTTCTACATTTATTTTGCTGAAAATAGCCTAACACAAAATTATAGAGATATAGAAGACAGCAGGGGCAATGGGAATAAGCATATGGTATTTTCAGACATTTTCCCATTTCATGGAGGATACAATTCTGCAGCAGTAAATGCTACTGAAAACAGAAAAGCATTTAGAATGCTTATATCTGATAAAGTAATGCTTCCTGTGGCGTCATCAAAATCTTTGCCAGAAAGACTTTAGCACTGACTATTTATAAATTTCAACTTCTTAAATACAGACAACCATAAATAGCATTTTAGTATCCCAGTTTATCTATGAAAACCTGAGAACTACTCAGGAAATGTAAGAAGGCCTCCCAAATAATTTTTTTAAAGATACCATAAAGGGTTAACCTAACATTTTTATTTTGGCAATAGGTCTCAGATATCCCCACAGCTTTTCAAAGCCCATGTTTCTTGTGTAAGAATGATGGTAGAAGTACACAGGCAGAAAAGCTTCATCCACTGGCAACATGAGGTTGAATCTTGAGGATTCCCTCAGCACCATGCTGGTACAGGGATGGGGACTGCCTGGACCAGGACTTCTGGCTTGCTGCTGGGTTTGCTAGCTTCAATCACACTTCTCAGGAAAAAACAAAGTTTATCTGGTGAGATACAAAACGTGACAATTGTTAGAAAAACAGCAGGTGCACTAACAAAATTACAGGAGTTTTGACAAAATTTGGCTTACAACAGAGCATGGAATTTGGTGCTGATTGGCAGCTTAGTGATACACACAGCATGACGAGAAGAGCTGTTTCAGAGAGCACATTCCTGGCTTGTATAAACTGACAGAACAACAGTGATGAGGCCTAAACCTCAATATTTAGTCCTAAATTTGCAACAAAGTTTGCCTTTTACAACAAAACAAAACAAGTAGCTGATGGGTCTGTTAGTATTATTCCATTTTCTTATAGTCAGTAGAAAGTTAAAGTACTTTCCTGTTAAGACCACTTTTATGCACATCCACAACTGTGGGTGAGACAAAGGTTTTTATTTCACCTTACTTTAGTTGTTAGGTGTATGGAATCTCATCTGCTTCACCTGTCTACACATCTCCATAGCAGATGGCACGGGGAGCAAGCGCACATCTGGTATGCGATTTTTCCCATACATGGGACCAACAGCTCTATGGAACTGCCCATCTCTACCCAGGCTGAGGAGTTCTAAGGGATTAGCTGAAGCTAAGCGAAACAAAGCTCATGCTGCTCTAGATGGCTTCAGAGAACATGTGCAAGCTCTTTATTTTGGTGCATAGAATCACTGAATTTTTCAGGCGAGAAATATCCTTTAAACTATTATCCAGTTCTGCTCCTCAGCTGTGGGCAGGGACATCTTTCATTAGATCATGTAGCACAAAATCCCATCCAACTTGTTCCTAAACACTTCCAGGGATGGGGCATCCACAGCCTCTTTGGGCAACCTGTTCCTGTGTCTCACCATTTTCATTATAAATAATTACTTTTTAACACACCAACTAAATCTTTGAGCATAAAACCACTGCGAAGTCCTAGAGTCTTCGAGTAGGTAAGTGAACACAGAACTTCTTCAAACACATTTCTCAAAACACATACACTGGTTTTAGTCTGATGACATAAGTTATCTTCATGTCTAGGTGTTTACAGAACTCTTCATCACCTACAATTAAAACCTGCCTCATTAGAAAAGATTCTCACCCTCTGAAATATTTTCAGAATAAACCTACAATTTCAGTATTACCCTTTTTTGATTGGAAGTATTATTTGACCTTTGGAATAAATATTCCACAGGACTATTTGTAACTGAGGGTCATGATAGAGAACTTGAAATACTGAAATAGGTTAATAATCATAGTGATCTGCTGACTCCCCATAACTATGTTTAAGATTCAATACAACACTGTGCTAACTCCCCAAACGCTCTCAGCAATTCAACAAGACACTAGACTAAACAAAAAAAAAAAAGAAAAAAAGGAGGCAGGAGGGAACATGCCTCTAGCATAGATGTATATTTTAAAGTGCTATGGATGAATCAGAAGATTATGGCTACATCTTCATTGACATACTTGAAGCCTTGACTTGAGGAGGAGACAGCTTGCCTTTAGACTGGTGTCTTTCTCTTACTGATGATGTTCCTATCTTGCTGCAGGGAGAGTTTATGCATTGGTGAAGCAAAATTAGTCATTATATAGAAAACTGTTAATCAAAAAACCCAGAAATCAAGGGCTTGATGTGAACTGAAACCATCTGAGAGCCCTAATCTACTGTGCTTATTTCAAGGCCAAATTATAAGCACTAATAGTTCATTTTTATGACATTGAAGATCAGAACTACATTTATCTTTTGCCTTGCTTTTATTTTACCTTAACATTGGTCTTCAGAGGCTAAATATTTTCACTGTTTTTCTTCACTTCCTATAGCTGACCTCTAGATGACAAACTAAAAAGCCAGACAGAATGTTTTGTCCACAGCAGCTGGTAAAAAAACCCTCTCTTTTTCTGAAAACATGCAAGCAGAAAATAAGAATGCTGATGCAAAAAATAACTTGTTTTGGCAAGTTCAAGTGTTTTGTGTGTGCATATCTGCAAGGTGTTGGTAGCAAAGCTAATTTCTACTTCATGCTAAATATTTTAGAAGAATTACCAAAACAAAACACAAAACCCCCAACCACCAGTGCTTGCCAAGTGGGAAAAAAACCCCAGAACACACTGGTAGAAGAAAAATATTTACTTCCCAGCATCTAAAGTTGTAATGGGCATTAAAGAGCATTTAGGAAAATGCCTTTTAAAAAAAAACCACTTAAGTGTTATTTTCATAACTTGAAACAGGAGACAGAGTCAGGGCTACTGATGCATGAAGTCTGGCTCAGTTCTTCCCCCTCCTAGCAGGCTGGAAGGATTACTTGTACCACTCTGCAGCCCCAGCTCTTTATCAACCATCAGTCCTCCCTGTGCCAGCACAAACTCAAAAGTAATGCACCTCTCCTGGAAAGGTAAAATTAGGGCCAAAAGTTTTAGCTGAAAATACTAAGTTTTCACTTTTTAGCTAGTGCAACATTGCCTATTTTCAGTATCATGAAAACACTCCAGATCTTTTAGCCATCAGTTTTTGTGTTCTTTGGAGGTCTGCAAAAACAGATGTACCTCAGCTTTTTTAATTTGTTGTCTATTATTCACAGGTTTCTAGAGAAAGAGTACAGCTATGCAAAACAGACAGCTGTCCCAGCACAAACTGCCAGCTTGTCAAGATAAAGATTAGAAAGACAATACCATCACCCTAACTATTTTCTCATTGTAGTAAAGCACCTTGTTGCAAAGCAAACCTATCCCTATTACAAAATGCCATCTGCTTCTTTACAGAGAAAGAACAATCACTTCACTCATATGTATTTTAAGGCTTATTAACCTCCCAGCTGTCTTTTTCACACTTTCCCAAACCAAGGACCCATTCAAGGGTGCTAGCAACAGCTGTAAACATTTTAACCTTAGTATTTCCTCTTGATTAAAACATGTATGCAAACCAACCTCAGTGAGTCCTTCAAGGTACAAAATCATCTTGAAACACAAGTTAGAGACATTTGAACCAGCTGCTATACAGTCAGCTTTCCTCTCAAAGAAGTATGACCATAATGAAGCATTACGTATGTCACACATACTAGCTAACAAGCCTTGCTGAGCAGATGTGAGACACTAATCTGAATAACATTGTCTAAAGTTCTGTCCATACCGGTGCATGAACCTGCTACAGTGCCAACACAGGTCTCCTTGTTGGGAGGCATAAATGTGTCTTTGAGTTCCCTACACCAGGGAATTTCCCTTATGACAGGGACAGATGAAGACAGCATGTAAGTCAGTGAAGTTTAAGGCCACGGAAGATGATCCTGCACATCGTACATAGGGCATCAGGTTCAACAACGGAAGGTCTGACTTGCAAAAAACGTCTTATTTTAGAAAGCCAGAGCTTTTGAACTTGTGGCTCAAAGAGAGTTCTGCTAACTTCTAACAGGGTAAAACATCACCCTGTGATGTAAACTGCATACGCTGCTGTGGCACCTACAAGCTACATTTTTGCAGCTCTAGAAAACTCCTAAGAATGTTGTGCTCTCTTCCTAATAATTCAAAAGCAGCTTTTTCACTTCATTTAAGCTCTCAGCAAAAAAGGATTTTGACAGAAGAAATTCAGTAGAAGGGTAACAACATGATGTTGTGCTTGTTTACATCTGCTTATATCTCTATCTGCCCTGAATCATGAATCTTCTAGCAATTTGTTCCATGCTGATGTGGAAAATCATACCTATTGTACAGGTCTCTTAGGCAAAAAAAAGTATTCTGACAGTTATAATTTTTACAATTTGCTTCCTGATCCAAAGTTATTCGGGAAACTGCTGCATTAACTGTCAGCCATTCATTTGTCATCCATTTGCTCACAGTTAAACTGAAATAACCCACCCAAAATTAAGCACAGTCATGCAATTTGCATCTGCTTTTACTGAACATTCATACTGGCTTTTTTTTCCTAAGGAAAACAAATCAGAATAAGGTGTAGGGGCCCAAATTCCCATGAGCTGTGCCCAAATGACAAACAGAAAACTGTGAGTCATGTGAATTGGACTGTATGAGCTGACAAGCACTGCTAAAAGACAGCACAGCAGCAATGGCCCACACAGCTTTCAGAGCAGCAAGGACCTCTGCATGGTGCTCTGAAGGTGTTTAGCTGTACTAGCTGGGACAGCCCTGCTAAACATGTGCCTTATAAACATACTTAGATACTTTTTACAGTTGAGAGTTTTACGGACTGGCGTTCAATTAATCAACTATGTAGGAAGTCACACTTAATTGACTCTTTCTGGGCTTTGCCTCTTATCTGAGTTGTCCTTGAGTAAAAAGATGAACAGACTAAGCTTTGCTAAATACACAGCACATAGTTTCTCACTGTGTGCTGCATAGCACCTTAGACTTCCCACTAAATATATACTGGTGTGTAGCACAGTAATAAAAGTTATCAGACTGGAGATTTTTCCTTTGCAGATGCTATTTTCACATTGTTCCATGGAATCTATGTCATGCACAAACTACTGTAGAATCTAAGTAAAACTTGTGAGTTACAAAAGCAGGTCAGAAAAAAGTTAGACACGGATGAGGAGACATCCTAGAAAAGTGTTGGATCTATATTAAAAAACTGGAAAAGCAATAATTCTGCTTTCAAATGATCAACAATTGCGTCTGCATCTAGACTGAACATAGCTGGACTAGGTGGGGCAACACACCACTAGGCTTAATCACCTCTCTATATGTGGTTGTGTTTCTAAAATATCTTCCAGTAAAGAACATGTATCATATTTTTCTTCCTTATAACATTTTGATAGGGTGCAGTATCATCTACTCAGACAAGCTTTCTGCATGTGGACAGTGGTTAAAAAAAACAAACCCAAAACAAAATACAAAAACAAACTCAGAAACCTTTCTAGAAGTTGCAAGACAGGACAGCTGAAGGCAATGTTATTATGACTAAGAGGCTGAATCCACTGCACAAAGGAGCTATTTCTAGTAATAAAGCATAAAGGTTAAACACAACTGAGGACAAGTTGGCCAGATGTAAAATGGAATGTTTCCAATTTAGGAGCAGCAGAGGAAGAACATGAATTAATATGCAAGGACTGACTTAGTATTATAAAAAATCCTCCAAGCCAAACCAAATGCCATCGAAAATAAACTCAGAAACTCTCTTCCCTCCTGCTCTCTGCATTCCAAGTAGGATTAAATTTAGAATAACCACGGGGAATTTTAGAGAATTCTTTCACTAAAATGCTGAGCAAAGGCTTTAAGACACAGAGATACCATGTGTGCTTCAAAGACACTATTTATGTCTTTATCATACTAGATAATTCTGTCTGAAAAAGGAGTAAATATTTTGGCTTTAATTTTCTCATGAGTTTTTTGGAAATTTGGTGAGACTGGTAGTGATCATACCGATCTTCAACAGTTTTGAGAGTAGAGTAATAAGTGATAATTTCTATCAGTCTTATCACCTGGAAGAAAAATCAAATGCACAAGAAAAAATGCAAAACGAAAAAAAAAATCATCAACCAGACACTTGTGAAATACACTAAAATCCACCAGTTGTTGACTTTTCATCCTAGACCACTTTTCAGTGCTAGCTTTGTTAGCTCTACAATGAGTGATGCACTGTCAGGCCCGGGAATCCTATGCTGCATTATTCTTTGGCAGATGGGTTTTACTGGTCTTACACACATTTTTCTGGCATGAGCTGGCACTTAACCCACTCCAGGAAGAAAAGCTAATAAGACCATGCCAGTAAGTTAAGTCTATTATATTGTAAGACTTAAAAAAAAAAAAAAATAAAGAGTCCACTGCAGTATTCCAGTATTCTTTAAATTAAAGGGATATCACATTCAGTCCATGCCAAGGACTATTTTGGACTTTAAAACAGACTTCTGGAAAATAGGTGTGGCAAATAAAGCATCAGCTTTGCTACAGCGATGACTGTAGAAAGGAAAGCAGAATTAGGAGCCTCCTACCTCATGTTTCAATACACCTCCCAAAAAGCTGCATCTAAGCTTAAAGAGCAAATAACATCCTGAAATACCAAGTTTCCTCACATTATGTGGGCAGACTGAAAAACCCCACAGAAACACAACTGTTACCAATTATTCAACAAGGAGAATTAATTATTGATAACTCATCTTTTATATTTCTCAGAAGTAAAATACATTATATAAATACATTTCATGAGTAGGAGCAATATGCTGTTGACTACTTCTTAAGACAGAATGTGACAGGAGATGAAACTGGGTGCTGGGTTATGCCCTTCACCTTACAGGTGAAAGTACTTGTATCTGTGATTCTCAAACAGTAGCTCTTGAATAAATCATTAAACATATTGAGCAAGACAGGCTACTTGCTACTCTTCTACAGACCAAAACTCATATGGAACATTAATGGGAATTAAAATCTATCCCCCCTGAGTTTACTAATGGCGTTCATCTTACCTGAACTTAGCTAGATGATCTAGTTACCTAGTTCAGCTTCACCAGTATCATCAAGGGAGAGAGGTAAGAACCTCCTGATTCAAAGTAACCTAAGGTAAGTATCTAAACTAGAAGGATTTCTTCCCCCCCACAAACTGTTTAATGTTCTCCACTGAGACCTGGAGAAGAACCTGTGCTGACAAAGTTGTGGCACTAAAATAGACACATACCGGTTAGTTAAAAACAGTCCCTAAACAAACTCCTTCAGGAAATATCTCTTGTCAGGTCAGAGAGAACCTTATTAGCACTTGAGAGGGTTTCCTGCCACCCAGCTACAATCAGCGGCCCACTGCTGTTTACAGGAAAGACAACTATCAACTTATGCAGAAGAGTTAAGAAGTAGATCAACCTGTCTTATCGGGAGACAGGCTCTTCTATCTAAGTATCTGATAAAACAAGAACACAAGATAGTGAAGGAAGGAATATCAAAATTCTTTCAAGTGTGCAGATAAAAACAGTATGTGTCTTTATTCTGGTAGATTGTGTAAAATTGTATAAGTTTTTGCTTCATGACTTTTCAGGTGTACAGCAGACAAAAGCCTAGCAAGGGAAACTGACAATGGGTATATAGAAATAAAAAAAAGGGAGAATCCACACTAAAATAATGTGCTATAACTGTACAATCAGATTTAAGTAATTATATTTGATTTCTTATCATCTACTTTTGACCCAAACAGGTTATGGCTTTTTAAAGCAATTAACACATTTCCTGCATCTATAAGAGTTTGGCTGCTAAATCTGCCCAGTAAAATTTGTCCACTGGTATCTTTTTGAAAGCATCTTACTTGGTGTCTGGATTTTGAGAGATTCTAAACATGCTCACAGTTACATTACATGACTGCTGTTCAGTACCTTACCAATTGGCTTCAGTATTTTAGGATATTTCACAATAATGTGCCCAACAACTTGTTAATGAACTAAGAACTATGGTTGCAAATGCCACCACTTCGTAATGGACTTTCTCCACAAAAAGATCAAAACTAAAATCTCCATCAAAATACAGAAATACCAAATATTTTGCAAAAGTGTTCACACTCTCAGTGTTAACTCAGCAGCACATACACATAAGAACTGGAGTGGAGCTCTCAATCCAACACTTAAACTCTTCCTTGAAGTAGCTCGGTATTTCCAGGCAACAAAACAATTGGCCTCCATGCCTATTTTAACAAATCTCCAGTAGAGTCTGGGTTTATGAAATGACTAGGCATGATGCAAATGCTGTACTGGAGGGACTGGCCTATTTGTCACTTTACAAAAACTGAAATCAGAGAAGAATAAAACTGTAATAAAATAGCAGAGATGACTGTTTGGACAGGTTGTGTAGTTGTATCGTAGAAATACTAAAAGAGAGAAAGTTGTTCTTCACATCTTGCAGGCACTGTAAACTCTGTTTGAATCTCTCTCCTTCTCACTTTGTGGATGCACAGCAAAGATTAAACCAACTCATTCAGAAATATGCAGGTTGTCTTCCACAAAGTAAATCTGAGGCTCACTTTTTCAAATCTGTAAGAATCAAAGGTGTATTTCTACATGTAAGTTTCCTCAATTGAGCTTGATACTAGGGCTACTGGGACAGGATACCACTATTGCTGTTGTTTCCTTTGCATCTCCCCTGCATACCATAAGCACCTGCCTAAGAAAAGTTACAAGGTAAAGTTTTTCACATATTTGCATTGTGGCTGCATGTTTCATGTGTGTCACCTTTTACGCTTCAGATATATAAGAGAAAGATGCTGCCCACACCTACCCAAATTTTTTCAGTAAGAGTTCAGTGCCCTCACTTTTAATATCAAATCCACTTCTCACTTGATGATTATGCCATTTGCTGAAATGCACTCTCTCTGGCCCAGTGCATGGAGACTCCTACTGTCCTGCTGCCAATGTTGTGGTGAGACAAGGTGACGAAGAGGATATCACTGTAGGGGTCATGTTTTTGCTGTGGATCTCTTCTGGGTACAAACATGTCTTGCCACTAAAATAGCTGCAATAGTTCCAACTCCCAAGTGAAAACAGAGGCAGAGGTATGCCATGCAAACTGGTTCGCTTTCCCAACTACGTGAAGTGAAACAAATTGTTCTGCTTTTCAGGAACTTAATTGCTCTCAATATATGTGGTTGCTAAAACCAAGCCTATAGAGTGTAGTTCATCCAAATTAGGCATAATCCTGAAGCTGTGCCTTTGGCTTGACACCTGCATTGCTCTTATTGTGTATACACACAAAAGCTCTACATACCCGAAAAGCCCTAGTATTGCTGAGTGAAAGCAGAGGCACCTCTTAGACTGCTTTTGGGCAAAGTGACTATCCTGAAAAAGGGAAGCATGCCAGTTACACAGCAAGGGGAGGACAGGCACTCAGACTTCTGCTGCTGCATCAGGGTAGGCAGTCTGTCCATCCATAAGGATTGTGTTAGCCTGGATGAGATGTCTGAGTAAATCCTGCCCAGCGGCAGGGACTCTTCTTTATTTGAATCTTCAGTATTAATTAACATTAGTAATTTGAGTCTTCTTCATTCTCTGGACTATTCCAACACTCTCATTTCAAAATTAAGGCCTCCCAGGCAGCATTTGAGAGCACTATTTTAGCTAGGAAGTGTTTCTGAAGGACCAGTCTGCCAGCTGGAGGAATGCTCTGGCTCAGTTATGGCATTCTAAGTAATAAGCGGTTCCATAAAACATTGATCTATAGCATGGTTGTCAGGGCTTTCAATTCTGGTTTTCAGTTCTGCTGACTATATGACATGTGGAAGGTAGAATCGAATCACGGTACCAGGCAGTGTTGAACAACACATACAATCCTTTCCTCTTGCATAGTTTCTTTGAAAATGTACTCTAACTGAATCAAGTTGATCTGTTATTCTTTCAGCCACCTCTGGCAATAATCATGGTCTCAAGATACTACTGACACATGAGAACAAGTAGATCTGCCCACGGAGTGGCCACCTACACTTCTGGGTTGTTGTCTACTTAGCACAGGCTATGATGTCTCTCCAGAGCACAGCACATACCTGCAAAAATTAATTTGGAGACATTACTAGGTCTTTCAGGGGAGATTAACAGCATCTTCTTTGGCAGTTAGCCAGTGACATGTGAAACAGCCTAGAGCTACTCGTATGACATCCTATACAAATGAAAGAGCTTAGTAATAAGTGGCAAGCATTTTTCTTTTCTGATAGTGGAGTGCAGGCACTTAGAAAATTTGCCCGACACTGAGTAGCAAACGAACTGCATCCATACAGTTGGACAGACAGATGAGTCTGCCTGTACATTGCAGCTGGCTACATCTCAGAACATTAGCACAGACATCCCTTGCTACTAGGATAAATCCTACCGCAGAATAAAATCACTCATAACAGCATAACAGCAGAGCCTCTACTACATCTCCTGAGTTTACTCACTGCCACCCCAGCAGCAAAGCAAAGGACAAAGAAACAGTAAAATGAACAGAGATGCACCTCTGTAAAACTCGAGGAGGGAATACTGACTTCAACAGATTCAGACCACCACTTTCAGCCTTCTGTGCACTAAGTTCACTCACAAGAGGAAACTGAGTAATCCAGGTAGTTTCCTTCTGAACCACATCTAGTGACATTTGTGTTCTGGAAGGAATGAGACAAGCTTATTTCTTCTGGAAAGAAATGTCTTACCCTCCCAGCATGTTTTGAGACAAGCAGTTACTCTGTTTGGTCTATTTAGGTAGTTGTGGGAGATAATCGTACCTCAGCTCCCCAGAGACTGGGGTTACCAGCAAAATAAGACACCTAAAGAAGTGAAATGGCTGAGGGTAAGTCATCAAGTAGTTATTTTACAGGCTGTAAGTGGGATATGTTGTGCCTTGCAAGGATTTGGTAAGAATGCTGCATCTTTTTTCTCCAAAGCTAGAATTGCTTTCACTGGCAGGTTGACAGAGGGGAGGAAAAAGGGAGAGTATTTTGGAAATTGTCTGCAATATGTAGTCCACATCAAACTCTCTTCCCTCATCCTCTTGTGTTTTGCAGAAATTAACATTTAATGTAGAACAGCCAGTTTTAATGCCTGCCTGAATGCCCTACTAAACATTTTCCACACCTCAGGGGAAACAAATATTGGGTTGTAAGTTACAGTTTGTCATGGATTTTCTAAATCACAGGTTAATGGAAGCAGCAGTTATCTCTCTGATGAGTATGCAGAGATCATTATATTCTTTAGCAGTACACAGCAAGAATTAGGGGGAAGAATTAAAAAGCAAAATCCTTCCGGTTTGAACCTAAGGATTCTAGAAAAATGTTAGCAGATATTATTTCACTAACAAAGTACTGAGTCAGTAACAAAATGTAATTCCTTGCTGGATGAGTGTCATTACTTGTTGTGATTGCAGTTATCAATATTCATCTTCTATTTACACACCATGTAAATGTATACCATACTTTATAACAGCATACGGAAAACAAAGCCCCTGCTTAGAAGAGTTCTTAACACTCCTGCTCTAGACATGTGTTTAGATCTATCAAATATTTAACAGCATGCATCCTTCAATTACTTGGAGCTAACATTTGCACGTGTGAGCTACAACTCCAGCCAGAGCTGGTGAGCATGGACAGACAGTAACTAAAAAGAAATGAGTCTTTTCCATTTCCACCATATGACTCTAGAAAGCACTACCTCTTGAGGGACTCTCTAATTTCTAAACAAAAGCCATCTTCTCTGTACAAAGACATGCTGCATCTCTCTTCAGCTTTTTACTTTAAGTTGCATCATCATTTGCTATTCCATCGTCTGATAAGTGTTGCCAACTATGAGCCACTGAGTCATTGATACAGCAGCAGCTGTACAAAAATGGGTCATCTGAGTCCACACCACTGGACAGACAGAAGGAAAAAGGCCTGGTCTGTGTACCAGCTGTCAGGTAGTTAGCAATACAGAACAGTATTTTCCTCTACATCAGATCTGCCTATGTAAGCTGTCCCTCAGAACCTGGCAGTGAGGACTGCCTGCACGCTGCTAAACATCCCCCTGATAAGCTGGCCTGAGCAGCAGTAGGTCCTGCTACCCCTGCTTTCTCTCTGTTCTGTAGATCTTGATTAATTGCTGCTTGTATCGATCAGAGGATGGGTACTTCAGAAGCCAGGAAACCAACACATGGAGGACACAGAGAATGTGACCTGGATCACAGATTCACTGAATGATTTAGATGGGAAGGGACCTGAGAGATCATCTAGTTCCAACCCATGTGCCCTAGGCACAGACTCCTCTCACTAGAGGTCTTGGTTGCTAAATAGTGTAACATGAGATACAGAGCTTTTCTCTGCTACTGTGAAGCAGAAGTCCCTGTCTCAACTTGCTGACTGTTACAATTCTCTGCCACCTGCTGCAACCTATGTGTGAACACCACAGCTCATGTTTGAGGTGGCTCTCTTGCAGCTGTGTGGGAGGCAGGCAGGAAAGAGAACCCACCACTGTGCAGAGGACTGCCTTGGCACCTGGATACACCCTATCTATCACACAGGACTCTTTCAGCACCGACCAGCAAGAGAAGAGTCACTGCTCTCTTGCAGTTCTAGGGAAGCACTTGACTGCAACTACATTCATTGCCCTGTCCTACCTACAGAAGCACCTTTATTGAGTACAACACAGACATCAGTCTGCCTCCACAGCACCGCAAGGAAGTGGCAGAGCAGGAGGGAGAGTCCAGCTTGGTCAAAAGGTGGTAAAACTGATAAAGTGAAGGAAAGCTGTCATTTATTACTCCCTTACATGACTTTAACATTTTTCCAGAAACAAAGAGACTAAGGAAACAGTAAAAGTTATGTCCAATCACTTGTTTCTCCTGGCATGCCACCTTTCTGAAAAAATAGTTTTTCTGAACTCATGCCCAGCAACTTTCATGACCTTGATACAATCTTGGTTCCTTGTCACTCAAGTTAGTGAGAAACGTACTTTCTATCTCCAAAAGAAGGAAGTTTCTAGTCCCATCTCACTCACTGGGGCTGTAGGATGTTAAAAAACATGACATAGTGATGTTTAAACAAGGCTACAAAAGAATTAAAACTTTAACTACCTCTTTGGGGTTGTTTGTTTGTTTTTAGTTTTTAATTCTGAGAGGGAAGCTTTACCTAGGGATTGTTGTAAGGGTGAAATAGGTGAGTTGCTACCATGGACCAGGTTGCTGCAGTGGGCTTATAAATTCAGCTTTACTCCCAGCCAGAAAACTGTACATGAAGAGGTGATGGTTATTCTAAATGTTCATGTTTCCTGTACCACAGGGATTAGGTCACCATGTGGTTTTGATGCAAATGCAAACTACTTCCTAATTAATCTCTCTCAGTGTCACTCAACACTAATCTAAGCTCTACAGAAAAAAGGAACAGTTCTGATTTTACTCTGGAACATGCAAGCATTACAAAGAGCAACGCACTTAGCTAGGACTCATGACAGAGCCTAAAGGACACCAACAGTACACCTTTTCTCACACTCATGTCTGCTTTTTGTCAACATAGCAGGATACAGAAAAATGCAAAGGGTAGAAACACCAGAATTAATATCCTAGTACTGGTATTTGCTGATATTTTGAACAGCTGCAGCAACAGGTACTTTTTCTTTTTTAATCTGGAAGACACAAGACCTTATTTCTAAAGTGATTGTTTTGTAAGGGCTAGATTAACCATTCCCATTAGCACTATTTTACTATAAGAACAGTCTCTTTCAAGCTCTCCTGCCACCCACCTCCCTTTCCTCGACACCTTAAGTGTTCAGAATTAAGGACAACTGCAGGCATAGAAGGTGCTAGGCACAGCCTGTGGTTAGCAATGCCTACGTGCACAATTTGGCTGGGTTATTTTTGGTTTAGTTTACAGAAATAAGACCATTTTACTTATGTTCCCATGCATACATATCTGGTGGAGGAATATCCCAGGGTGAGATTTCTTATGCGATACAAGTTTGTGAAATAACAAGCTGAGTCTGCTGATGTTGAAAACACAGCCTATTCTGAGTTCATTTTAGCCTTTCCCCCCCCCGCCCCCCATGCCTTTCTTGCAATAGCAGGGTTGCTCTCTGTCTCAGCACTTACATCAGCCCAGAGAACCCCTCCCAGACAGCCTGTGGAATCACTGTAAGCTTCTTGGCATGTTTTGTTTCTGTTAAGACTTAGCAGCGTCAGAAACAAAACTAAAACTTGCTCTCTTAGCAAACATACTCTTCTCTCAGTTCCCAGAAAAACTTAACCTTAGCTAGCGTGAGATGACTACGTGGCACCAAGAGAAAAGCAAATCAAAAATTCTGTAAAGCTGAATTGTGAGCACATAACGGTTGGTGGAAAAGTAACTTCAGATTGATTTACAGATACAAAGGCTGTGCTCTAAATTCTAAAATTCTGAAGGAGATAAAGGATCCTATGCTCCATCCACAAGCACTGGAGAACAGTGAAGTCACATGGATACAAGTCACTTAGACTCACTAACATGGTCAGTGAAAAGATTGCTTATTTCTTTAGAAAAGCACACACAACTTAGGCTCACTTTCTAACTTTCACGACATGAAACCTCACAGGCACAGCTCAAATGCAGAAGCTGGCACCTCTGTCCTTCCTTCACTAAAGATTTAGTAGTGGATTACTTCAGTGAGGTCTCATACTGCTATAAACAAATTAATGCCTGAAACTACATACTGGTGTAACCGACCACTGACACTGGGAAGAGTTCGCATAAACACTGATTGTACTCACTTTGCTGTGCACTGTCTTTCCTTTAAAGCATAAAACAGTAACAAGTCTGGAGCATGTTTGCAGATCTATTAGAAGTATTTCTTACTAATAAATCGGTGATTTACACCGGGACCCCACCGATCAAGCACATTTGCTTTCACTTGAAGGTACAGGACTGCAAAAACTCCCACAGTTCTGAGTAAAATACGTGAAATACCAGCTCCAGGGGCAACTGGAAGTTTCTTCACTCATAGAATGGAAATATAAGCCATTCACGATGGACCTGCTTCCACACCTCTGTTCACCTGAGTCCTTGTGCTCAGTGGGCCCCCACTGCCAGTTGCCACCATGGCATTCCCAATCCCTGGCACCCACCTACCTCACCTCACCTGCTATATACCAGGCATTCCATGTGATTGATCTCCTGGTCTGAGAGGTAGCGGCCGTAATCCTCCCACAGGTCCTTGATGGCAGTGACCGCCAAGATGAAGAGGACAGGGGCCAAAGCCAGCTCTGGCTGGAAGGCATTGACGGCCGGCACAAAGTTCAGGAGCGCGATGAACACAAAGTAGACATTGGCCAAGCGGTGGAACTGCTCAAAGAGGTTCTTGGGTAGAAAGGAGAGCGCCGTGTACTTGGTGGTTTTGAGGCAGTTACTAGCCAAGACCATGCTCTTGGACTTCTCTACTTCGGCCTCAGGTAACA